>APFE030109025.1:29443-81802 GCA_000404065.3 Pinus taeda | reverse complement strand
AGCTAAATGTATCAGACGTACTGGAATCTTGTTGTAATTTTCGAATAAGTGCCGACACTTCTTCATCATTCTTCCATTCCTCCCTTGCTTCATTTATCCAATCTGGTTGGATAATAGAAATGGCACACAACATGCTTCCACATCCTCATCCTTTCTTGAGAGTGCATCTGCCACCACATTTTGCTTCCCTTTTTTGTAGATGATTTCAAAGTCATAATACAACATCTTTGTGACCCACTTTTGTTGCTCTTCAGAGGATAATCTTTGTTCTAAAAAGTATTTAAGGCTATCATGATCCGTTTTTACCTTGAAGTGTCTTCCCATTAGGTAGGGTTACCATTTCTTAAGTGTATGGAGTATTGCCAACATTTCCTTCTCATAAATAGCTTTGTGTAAAAAACTTTCCCTTGATTGGACGACTTTCAAAAGCAATTGGTCTTTCATCTTGCATTAGAATAGCACCAATTCCATTTCCTGAAGCATCAATTTCCACAATAAAGGTTTTTGTGAAGTCCGGTGTAGCTAAGACCGGTGCTTGGCACATTTCCTCTTTAAGATGTTCGAAGGCCTTTGTTGCTTCTGGAGTCCATGAAAATGCATCTTTCTTCACAATGTTGTTAGAGGTGTTGCTATTCTCCCATAGTTCTTAACAAACTTGCGATAATACCTGTCAACCCAATAAATCCTCGCAGATGCTTATGGATGTGGGGATTTTCCATTCCTTAATGGCTTTAATTTTGCTAGGGTCTACCTTAACTCCTTCATGAGATACAATATGACCCAGATATTCCACCTATTGTACTCCAAAGAAACATTTGATCTTTTTGCATATAATTGTTTTTCCTCCAATAGTTGTAGCACCCTGTCAACATGTTCAACATGATCCTTCCAAGACTTGTTGTAGATTAGTATTTCATCAAAGAATACTAACACAAATTTTCTAAGGAATGGTTTGAAAATTGAATTCATCAAACCTTGAAATGTTGAGGGTGCATTGTAAGGCCAAAAGGCATGACCAAAAATTCATAATGACCCTCATGATTTCTAAATGTTGTTTTCAAAATGTCTTCAGTCTTCATTTTGATTTGATGATATCCTGAAAGAAGGTCCAACTTGGTGAAGTAAATTTCTCCATGCAATTCATCCAATAATTCATCAATGACACGAATGGGAAATTTATCTTTATAGTGATCTTGTTGAGCTCCCTATAATCCAGACACATGCGCTATGATCCATCCTTATTGTGCACCAATACTACTGGAGCAGAGAAAGAACATTGACTAGGTTGAATTATACCAGGCTCTAGCATTTCTGCAACCATACGTTCAATTTCACTTTTTTGGGCTTAGGGATATTTGTAAGGCCTGATGTTTGGAGGAACACTTCATGGAATCAAATTAATAGCATGATCATGATCACGAATAGGTGGGAGGCCCTTGGGAGTCTCAAATACCATGGAATGATTGTCCAAGACTTTTTGGAGATTTGTACAAATAGATTATTTTGACATGGGAACCTCTAGAGAACATAATTGTGAAATTATGCCATGTTTAAAAGCTTTCTCATGCTGTTAGAGCTGATTATCTTTCCCAATTTCCCTGCGATACCCCTTAATTCAAATTCCTTTCTTCTAAAAAAAAATTCAAGAAAAGTTCTTGAAAATTAAAAGCTATCGTACGCAAATATTCTAGCCATTGGACTCATAGTACAACATTAGCACCACTCATTGGAATGGAAAGCATTGGACTATTCAACACACAATATCCCATTGATAGCTTGATATTATGGCACTTTCCAGAGAAATTTATGGTTCTTCTGTTTGCAACCATCATACGACACTCTGGTGCTAGATATAGGAAGCAATTCAATTCCTTCACTATCTTACAATGAATAAAATTATGGGTATTGCCCGAATCAATCAACACTAACACCTTTTTCTTCTTGATATGTCCTTCTATCTTGATAGTTTGAGGAGTGGTTATTTCGGCCAATGCATTATAAGATATGGTTAGATTCATTTATTCTTTCTCTAGGCTTTGCTCCCATTGTGTATCCTCTTCTTTTGATGTTTCTTGCTCCTTTTCTTCTTCCTCTTCACAATCTATGTAAAATAATTTCTTCTCAGCACACTTATGACCTTTAAAGTATTTGCTATCACAATTATAACAAAGCCCTTCTGCTCTATTTTCTTCCAATTGTTGTGGTGTCAACCTTGTAGGTTGTGGAATGCTAGGGGCAACAACACTTCCATATTTATATTTGTGATTGGTAGGATTCCTTGTTGCCGTAATTTTTCTTTCAAATTTTCTTTCCAACTTGAATGCCTTCTCTATTGAATTAGGTTCCCAAATTCAAACCTCATGTTGGATGTTATCCTTTAATGTCCCTATGAATACATCAATCCTATGATCCTCCGGAATATGTTTTACCCTTATATTCAATTTTTGGAATTCCTCAATGTGCTCCACCATTTAACCTTTTTCTTTGATATTTATCAATTGGCTAAAAAAGGTGTTGCTTTTTATATCCTCGTAATGTGCTATCATTTCATCCGTAAAAATTAGCCAAGTGAAAAATCGTTTACGAGAGAAAAGCCATCGATACCATACAAACTGATGGGGTTCCAAATATAAAGTTAAAATGTGTATCTTTTGTGTGTTTTTCACATTGTGGAGATTGAAATATTGCTCCATCTATAGTATCCATGTTACAGGATCCTTGCCATCAAACTTCCTCATATTGATATTTGGAACATGGTGGGTCTTCAATCCAACTTTAGAGTCTATGAAATCATGATTAACGTTTATTTGTTCTCATCATGAGTTTCCTTTACTAACATTTCTTCCTTAGTAAGAATTTCTTGTAGCAACTTTGTCCAGTCTATATTCAAATCTTTCATGTTGCCTTTAATTTTGTGATGTAGGAGCATCTGGACCTAGCCAACAATGTGATAGTGTGATCACATGCTGTGGTTAACAAGGAGTGGAAAAGAAAATTTATTATTAAGTTCTTATTAGTTATTAATTATGTAGGTAGTTAGTTTGTTGTTAAAATTTTGAAGAAATTAAAAATAAATGGCAAGTCGATCCTCCCTATGAGGAGATCAAGCCAAGTCATTAAGTTATATTAGGATTCTATTTCTTAAAAAAATAGAAAACTCCTTCATTTGTGGAAGGAGGTGGTTGCTTAAGGATTTGTTTTCTGATTGTAATCGAGAGAGAGGGTGAGAGTGATAAAAAAATAGGGAGTGCAATAATGTAATAGAGCTATCGAAGGAAATAATGAAGATAATTTGTTTTTCCTATGTATCAATGTTTCTTTTTTAATCATAATGACAAAGCTGGTGTTTTAGTTTTACATGAAGATAGTCAATTCATGATATAAATAGTTCATCCTTCCCTTGTACATCCTATGCCTCATCTAATCAACGGACAAAGACTCTATTCTAGTCTGATCAACTTGACACAACTCTATACAATCATTGCTTTGATCAACCACACATTTGGGAATATGAATCTGGTGGCAATCCTGCGATTTTAATCAAGAACATGTAGATTGGGCATCTACAACTGTTAAAGTAGGAAAACCAATCAAAAATCCAGAAGAAATCTGGCTAAAAGGCACTTATGTGATGATGTTGTGCATAGGAGTTTGGGGTTGCACATAGGGGTCTGGAGCTACGCTTGTGCCACAAAGCGTTGTGATTTGGTATTTGGTGCTGCATTTTACTGTAAACTACCAAAACGTCCTTCACATGCCCTGCAACTTAGAAAAGTCCTCCATCTAATCTTCTTTTGATGGATTGTCCTCTTGTAAACTAATTATTGTTTTTATTTGTTAGGAGTTTGGCTGGTCTTTGTTTTGGGGTTTGAAAGTAGGAACAAAATAGTTGACACATGTTTTTTATAAGTTGAGACTACATCATTTGGTATCAGAGCTGACTGGGATTAAGTTCTACTATAGTAAACATGCCACCTAGGAGAGGAGATGGCATAGGTTGGGGAAGACCTATGGCCAATGTAGTTTTTCTTGAAGAGATTCAACACCTTTGTACAAGGATGGAGACAATGGAAACTACTCAGAGGAGAGCACATGATGAAGGGGATGCTAGTGTTGCAGATGAATATTTTGAGGAATAAGAAGAGGAAGAAAGTGAATCCACCAAATTTCTCAAAATGTTGGCCAAATCAAGTGGAAGACCAAAGGTGGAAATACTTTTTATGAAGGGAACCTAAATGTGGAAGAACTGATGGACTGGATCAGTTTTTTAGATAAGTATTTTGATTTTGAAGAAGTCGAAGATAAAAAAGAAGGTCAAATTTGTATCTAATAGATTGAAGGGACATGCAACTATCTAGTGGGATGAACTACAAACATACAGAGAGAGAAAGGGAATGCCTAAGATTAAGCAGTGGGACAAAATGGTCAGTAAATTGAAAAGTAAATTCATGTCGTAAGATTACCAGTTGAATCCTTTCAGACAGTTACAAAATTTGAGGCAGAAAGGAATGAGTGTCAAATAATACACTGAAGAGTTTTATAAGTTGAGCATTAGAGCAAGACATACAGAGGATGACATAGAAAAGGTAGCCAGATATATCAATGGCTTGAGATATGACATACAAGACGAAATCATTCTGCTTATTCTGAAGACAATTGAAAGTGCCTATCAAGTAGCCTTGAAGGAAGAGGAGAAAATGTTGAGGAAGCAAAGTTAGAGGCATAGAGATAAAAGTCCGGCAAGAGAAAGAGAAGCTTCCAGATCAAGATTCCAGCACTCTCATAATGAATCAGGAGGTTCGAGTAGTAGACCACCACAGAGAGCAGACTTTGGTAGAGGGAGATTTGCACCCAGAGGTAGAGGTTGAGGAAGAGAAATTTGGTGTTACACATGTGGAGAATGGGGACACGGATCATGGGACTGTCCTCATAATAAAGCAGCAAATCAGAGAAATGTGAATATTACTGAAGCAAAGGAAGAAATTCCTCAGATTGTGGGAAAAGAAGAAGCACCTGAAGCGGGAGAATCCTTGTTATTGAAAAGGGTGTTGCTTAAAGCAGAAAAAGAAGTAGGAGAGCTAGTTCAAAGGAAGAACATATTCAGGACTATATGAAAGTCCAAGGGGAAATGCTGCAAAGTGGTAATTGACAGTGGAAGCACTAATAACCTTGTTTCCACAAAGATGGTTGAAAAATTGGGATTGATTAAGACAGAACACCCCACTCCTTACAAAGTATCATGGCTACAAAAAGGACATCATATTTTAATGACAAAACAGTGCAAATTAGAGATACAGATTGGTACATATAAAGATGTCATATTATGTGACATAATGCAATTGGATGTGTACGATATATTACTAGGAAGGCCCTAGCCATTTGATAGAAAAGCCATTCATGATGGAAAAAGGAACACCTACACCTTAGAGAAGGATGGGAAGAAGTACATGTTGCTACCTTTAAAGGATGAAGCAGACAAAGGAGTAGCTAGAAATAGTGTTATCTTGATGAGTGGGAAAGAATTGCTGCAAGAAGTCAAGAGGGAAGAAAAATTACATTTTGCTATTGTAGGTAAACCCAAGTTAATTCCGACTTCTACAAATTTAGATTATTTACCTTAATAAATCAAAAATATATTAAATGACTTTGTCGAATGCATTACCACCAATCAAGAGTATTAATCATCATATTGATTTAATACCTGGTGCAAGTTTGCTGAATAAAGTAGCATATATGTTAACTCCTCAGGAAAATGCAGAAGTTGAGAGACAAGTGTAGGAATTGATGGATAAGGGTTTGATAAGAGAGAGCCTTAGTCCATGTGCTGTGCCAGCATTACTCAGCCCAAAAAAAAGTGGGGAATGGTGCATGCATACTGATTCCAAAGCCATAACAAAATCACCATTAGGTATCATTTTCCTTTACCATGCATGGATGATTTAATGGATTGCTTGAGTGGTTCAAAATATTTTACTAAAATAGATCTGAAGAGCGGTTATCATCAAATAAGGATTAGAGAGGGGGATGAATGGAATATTGTGTTCAAAACAAACAATGGGTTGTATGAATGGTTAGTGATGCCTTTTGGACTCACTAATGCACCCAACACATTGATGAGATTAACGAATGAAGTCTTGAAAGAGTATGCTGGCAAGTTTTTAATTCTTAATCTTGATGATATTTTGGTTTTTAGTCAAAGTAAAGAAGAGCATCTAGAGCACCTTAAGTTAATTCTAAAAACTTTGCAAAAAGAGAAGCTGCTAATAAATTTGAAGAAATGCAATTTTATGAAGGAAGAGCTAGTTTATTTGGGATTCGTAGTCTCTCAAGAAGGTTTATAGATGGACCCAGAAAAAGTCCAAGCAATTTTAAATTGGCTGACTCCAAAGAACATATTTGAGGTAAGAATTTTTCACTGTCTTGCAAGTTTCTACAGGAAATTTATCAAAATTTTTAGTCAAATATGTGCATCAATCATTGAAACAATCAAGGAAAATAATCAGCCATTTAAGTGGATGGAAGTAGAAGACCGAAACTTCAAATTGTTGAAAAAGAAAATCACAGAAAAACCAGTTTTGGCCTTGCCAAAATTTGAAAAAGTTTTTCAAGTCGAAACCGATGCTAGTGGAGTTGCAATTGGAGCAGTTTTAAGTCAAGAATAGAGACCAATAACATATTTCAGTGAGAAATTGAATGATGCTAAGAAAAAATACTCATCCTATGACAAGGAGTTTTATGCTGTTGTGAAGGCTTTGAAAAATGGAGGCACTATTTGTTACCAAAAGAATTTATATTATATTCTGATAATCATGCATTACAGTTCATAAATAATCAGCCAAAATTGAGCCAGAAGCATGCCAAGTGGGTGTAGTTTTTACATAGTTTTACTTTTGTGATTAAGCATACAAGTGGTAAGTTGAACAAAGTCGTTGATGCTTTGAGCAAAGTGAATTTAATTGTGCATGAATTACAAATTGGTGTTGCAGGTTTTGAAGAAATGGTTGACATGTATAGAGAAGATGCAAAATTTAAAGGCATTTATGCAGTTGTGCAAAATCGAGCAATTCACAATAGAAGCTAGTGGTTGGATTATCTTATCGAAGGATTTTTGCTGTTTAAAAATAACAAGTTGTGTATTCCCAAATGTTCTATGAGGAAAAACATAACTAAACAAAAACACAATAGAGGCTTATCTGGACACTTTGGACAAGACAAGACATTTTCTCAGGTACATGCTTTTTACTACTGACCAAAGATGAAAACTGATGTTAAGAGATTTGTTGAGAAATGCATGATTTGTCAGCACACTAATGAGAGAAGCCAAATTACTGGATTTTACCAGCAATTGCCAATACCAAACTAGCCTTGGGATGTAGTTAGTATGGATTTCATTTTGGGTTTGCCAAAAACTCAAAGGAAAAATGATTCTATCTATGTTGTTGTAGATAGATTTTTGAAAATGGCTTATTTCATTGCATGCAATAAGACTAGTGATGCAACTCATATTGCTAATCTGTTTTTTCAGAAATTGTAAGGTTACATGGACTGCCTATAAGTATTACATTTGATAGGGATAAAAAGTTTGTGGGGCATTTATGGAGAACTTTATGGAAGAAACTAGGTGCAAACCTTATTTTTAGTTTATCCTATCATCCTCAAATGGATGGATAGACCAAAGTAGTAAATAGAAGCTTGGGAAACATATTGAGGAGCTTAGTTTATCAAAATCCTAAGTAGTGGGATTTAGCACTTGCTCAAGCTGAGTTTTCTTATAACGACACTCTTAACCAGAGTACTAGGATGAGTCCATTCTAGATTTTTTTTTGGATGAATCCAAGAGGTCTATATGAGCTCAGAAATTTGGGCAATCAAGAGATAAGGAGCACAAAGGCGGAGGAATTTGGAGAGCAGATGCAGAAACTACGGGAAGATCTCAAAAAGAGATTACAAGAAAGCAATAGAAAATACAAACAGAGAGCTGATATGAAGAAGAAAGAAAAAGAATTTCAAGTCGGTGATCTCGTCATGGTGCACCTGAGAAAAGAAAGGTTTCTTGATGGGACTTATAACAAATTGAAAATGAAAAATATAGGACCATGTAAAATTATGAGAAAGTTTTCAACAAATGCCTATGAGGTTGAGCTATCAGAAGGGATTGATATATCACCTATCTTCAATGTTGTAGATTTGTACCCATACAAGGAGCCAAAGGCAGAGCTACAAGATGAAATGATAGAAAAGAAGGTTGAGACCCCAAACTAGAAGGAGCAAATGCCAAAGACAACAAAGAAGGAAGTGGAATCCATTATGGATAAAAGAGTAGAAAAGAAGACAAAGAGCTAGACATATTATTAGTACTTAGTGAAATGGAAGGGGTAGCCAGATGAAGATGCCAGTTGGATGACAACCACGGAGTTACAAAAATATCAAGTGGATCTAGAAGACATGATGGAATGGTATTTTTCCTCCCCAGAAGTCTAATGCAGGAACATCTAGACCTAGACAACAATGTGATAGTGTGATCACATGTTCTGGTTAACAAGGAATGGAGAAGAAAATTGATTATTAAGTTCTTATTAGTTATTAATTATGTAAGTAGTTACTTTTTTGTTAAAAATTTGAGGAAATTAGAAATAAATGGAAAGTCGGTCCTCCCTACGAGGAGATCAAGCCAAGTAGTTAAATCATTAAGTTATATTAGGAGTCTGTTTCTTAAAAAATAGAAAACTCCTCCATTTGTGGAAGGAGGCATATACTTAAGGATTTGTTTTCTGATTGTAATCGAGAAAGAGGGTGAGAGTGATAAAAAACAGGGAGTACAGTAATGCAATAGAGCTATCAAAGGCAGTAATGAAGATACTCTATTTTTCCTATTTATTAATGTTTTTGTTTTAATCATGATGACAAAGTTGGTGTTTTAGATTTACATGCAGATAATCAATTCATGATATAGATAGTTCAAAGTTCCCTCGTACATCCTATGCCTCATCTAATCATTGCGCAGAGACATGATTCTGGTTCGATCAACTTGACACAACTCTATACAATATTTGCTTTGATCAACCATGCATCTGGGAATATGAATCTGATGGCAACCCCACGTTTTTGGTCAGGAACATGTAGATCGAGCCTCTACAACTGTTAAAGTAGGAAAACCAATCAAAAATCCAGAAGAAATCTGGCTAAAAGGAACATCTGTGACTTGGCGCTGTGCATAGGTGTTTGGGGTTGCGTATAGGGGTCTGGAGCTACGCTTGTGCCACAAAGCACCACAATTTGGTATTTGGTTCTGCATTTTGCTGTAAACTGCCAAAACGTCTTTCACATGCCCTGCAACTTTGAAAATTCCTCCATCTAAAACTCGTTTGATGGATTCTCCTCTTGTAAACCAATTATAATTTTTATTTGTTAGGAATTTGGTTGATCTTTGTTTTGAGGTTTGAAAGTAAGAACAAAACAGTTGACACAGGTTTTTTATAAGCCTGAGACTACATCAGTTTGCTTCTATACCATCCATCGTAGCTTCCAAGCCATCCATCTTAGATTCCACGCCATTCATCTTAGCTTCCATGTCATTCTTTAAACCCTCCATGTTATATTCCATGTCATTCATCTTAGGTTCCACATCTTTCTTTAAACCATCCATCTTAGCTTCTGTTATTTTTTGTGAGAGTGAAATTTGTTGCACTTGGTCTCATAATTTTGATATATCATGTTGCATTTCTTATTCTTCTTCATGAGTCATGTTAGAGATTTTAGGTTGCTTACTAGGTGTTTCAATTTTCTTTCCTTGGGGCATCAATTAATGATAATTATCTTTCACTATGTCCTTTGAATTTCTTCAAACTAATTTTTGAAACCAACTTATGCCAAATTTTAAAAAGGCTACACAATTTTTTTTTCTTTATAGGAGCTTGATATTGAATCAATTATATCTCTGTAATTGCGGCTCTCCAAGATCTGAAATTTCGTCCTGTGTTATCCCTCTACGTCCTCATTCCATCCTCACAATTCTGATCAAGATTGGTTTCTCTAAGAAAGAGTTATTTTAAATCTCCCATGACGACCTGATTACGGACTGGTTCAGTACAACGAAATTGTATGAAGTTCCACATGTCATTGTTTCGACCTTCGGACCTAAAACCAATACACAGAAAGCTACCTTCCATCCTCTTTCTTTAAATTTTTATGGAATTTCAATTTTATGCTCAGAGAGAAATTTATGATGATTTTCCCCAGGTCACCTGTTTGAGATATAATTCGGGAGCCTACAAAAACCCTTCCTTCCTTGGATCATATCTCCGAAAATATAATGAGACAAGATTTTAAATTCATATCCGAGGTTCATCGAGATTTCTGCTCAAATGGGTTTTAATTTTAGCTTTTGAAACTTCGTAGAAATGTTTTTATAGTGAAAATACCACGATGACATGTTTGAAGTAGCGAAACCCTAGAATACAAACCTATGATACCAATTGTTATGCAACCAGCTCACAAAATAGAAGGAAAGATAGATCAACGACTTCAAATTCAGCCTCTTCGAGGGGGAAACCTCCTTTACCTTACACAAACGAAAAATCCTTGGATGATACAAATGACAAGGCCTCCTTTATATATATATAGGAGTCTAAGGGATCATAATATAGTCAAGCCAACATAATAGTAACGATGTAAGGGAACAACAATAACAATAGTGGGCTTCTATGAGGCACAATAATAGCAATATGCAGACAAAATGGGCACAAAAATAACAATAAGGGGCTACAGTGACAATAATAATAAGTGAATACACTAGTATTATAGGGGACTAATAGTTCACTATCTCAGTTTTCCAATCAAATTGAGGATGATAAGATGAGCTATGAGCTAATTGAGTACCCATACAAGAAAATAATTTTGTCCAAACTTTTCTAGTGAAAGTGGGATATTTTTCACTTACAATAATCTTTGGGTTTCCATGTAGCTTTTGAATTATTTCCATAAATGCAGTAGCAACTGTACTAGCTTTAAATGGATAGGATTATGCACAAAAGTGTGCATACTTGGTAAGTCTATCAACTACCACCATGATGACACTCTTTCCTTTGGACTTGGGTAAACCTATGACAAAATCCATTGAAACCCCCTCCCAACATTGATTTGGAATGGATAAAGGTTGTAACAGACTTGGGTCTTGATTGTCTCAACTTTATTTTGTTGGAAAACCAAACATTATGACACAAAATTTTGAATATCAGATTTAAGACCATCCCAAAAAAAATATTTCTTAACTCTATGGCAAGTTCTTAAAAATCCTGAGTACCCTCCTAAGGGAGAGATGTGCCATTCTAGAAGAATATTTTGTTTGAATTGGGAATTCTTACAGAGGTATAAGCGATCTATGCACCATAGCGAATCATTTTTCTAGCTAAATCTATCAGATGTATTGGGATGTTGCTGTAACTTTTGAATGAGTGCCCACACATCTTCATCATTCTTCCATTCATCCCTTGCTTCATTTTTACAATATGGTTGGATAATAGAAATGACACAAAACAATGCTTTCACATCCTCATCCTTTCTTGGGAGTGCGTCTGCAACAACATTTTTCTTCCCTTTTTTGTAGATGATTTCAAAGTCCTAACCGAACATCTTTGTGACCCATTTTTTTTCTTCTCAAGATAATCTTTGTTCTAGAAAGTATTTAAGACTATCATGATCCTTTTTTTACCTTGAAGTGTCTTCCCATTAGGTAAGGTCGCCATTTCTTAAGTGCATATAGTATTGTCAACATTTCCTTCTCATAAATAACTTTGTGTAAATACATTCCTTTGATTGAACGACTTTCAAAAGTAATGGGTCTTTTTTCTTGCATTAAAACAACACCAATTCCATTTCCTGAGGCATCACATTCCACAATAATGGTTTTTGTGAAGTCTGACGTAGCTAAGACCAGTGCTTGGAAGATTTCCTCTTTAATATGTTCAAAGGCCTTCGTTGTTTCTGGAGTCCAATAAAATGCATCTTTCTTTAGCAATGTTGTTAGAGGTGCTATTACTCTCCCATAATTCTTAACAAACTTGTGATAATACCTTGTCAACCTGAGAAATCCTCGAAGATTCTTTATGAATGTGGGAATTTTCCATTCCTTAATGGTTTTAATTTTGCTAGGGTCTACCTTACGACCTTCATGAGATACAATATGACCCAAAAATTCAACCTCTTGTCCTCCAAAGAAACATTTGGAGCTTTTTGCATATAATTGTTTCTCCTCCAATATTTTGAGCACCTTGTCAACATGTTGAACATTATCCTTCCAAGACTTGTTGTAGATTAGTATATCATCAAAATGTACTAACACAAATTTTCTAAGGAAGGCTTTGAAAATGGAGTTCATCAAACCTTGAAATGTAGAAGGTGCATTGGTAAGGCCAAAAGGCATGACCAAAAATTCATAATGACCCGCATGAGTTTTAAATGATGTTTTTAGAATGTCTTCATTCTTCATTTTAATTTGATGATATCCTAAAAGAAGATCCAACTTGGTGAAGTAAATTGCTCCATGTAATTCATCCAATTATTCATCAATGACACGAATGGAAATTTATCTTTAATAGTGAGCTTTTTGAGCTCCCTATAATCCAGACACATGTACCATGATCCATCCTTCTTGTGTGCCAATACCACTGGAGCAGAGAAAGAACTTTGACTAGGTTGAATTATACCAACCTCTAGCATTTCTTCAACCATACGTTCAATTTCATTCTTTTGGGCATATGGATATCTGTAAGGCCTGATGTTTGAGAGAACTCTTCCTGGAATCAATTGAATAGCATGATCATGATAAAAAATAGGTGGGAGGCCTTTGGGAGTCTCAAATACCTTGGAATTATTCTCCAAAACTTTTTGGAGATCTGGACAAATAGATGATTTCGATGTGGGAACCTATAGTGAACATAATTGTGAAATTACGCCCTAGTATTCTTTCTTTAGAATCTTTTTCATGTTGCTAGAGTTGATTATATTTCTCGGCTTCCATGCGATACCCCTTAATTCAACTTCCTTTCCTTCCCAAAAAAATTTCAAGAAAAGTTCTTGAACATTAAAAGCTATCATACCCAAAGATTGTAGCCCTTGGACTCCTAGTACAACGTCAACACCACCCATTGGAATGGAAAGCATTGAAATATTCATTACATATTCTCCCATGGATAGCTTAATATTATGGCACTTTCTAGAGCAGTTTATGGTTCTTCCATTTGCAGCCATCACTTGACACTGTGGTGCTAGATATAGGAAGCAATTCAATTCCTTGCCTATATTACAATGAATAAAATTATGGGTACTACCCAAATCAGTGAACATTATTACCTTTTTCTTCTTGATATGTCCTTCTATCTTGAGAGTTTGAGGAGTGGTAATCCCTACCAATGCATTACAAGATATGGTCAAATTCAATTCTTCTCTCTCTAGGGTTGGTTCCTCGTGTATATCGTCTTCTTTTGACGCTTGTTGTTCATTTTCTTCCTCCTCTTCACAATGTATGTAAAATAATTTCTTCTCAGCACACCTATGACCTTTAGTGTATTTGCTATCACAACTATAACAAAGCCCTTTTTCTCTATTTTCTTCCAATTGTTGTGGTTTCAACCTTGTAGGTTGTGGAAGACTAGGGGAAGCAACACTTCCATATTTATAGTTTTGAGTGGTAGGCTTCCTTGTTTCCATAAATTTTCCTTCAATTTTTCTTGCCAACCTGAATTCCTTCTCCAATGAATCAGGTTCCCAAAGGCGAACCTAATGTTGGATATTATCCTTTAAATTCCCTATGAGCACATCAATTCTATGCTCCCATGGAATATCTTTTACCCTTATATTCAATTTTTGGAATTCCTCAATGTGCTTCACCATTGAACCCTTTTGTTTGAGATTTATCAATTGGCTAAAGAAGATGTTTCTTTTTGTATCCTCATACTGTGCTATCATTTCCTCCTTAAAAATTGACCAGGTAACAATTTATTTACAAGAGCAAAGCCATTGATACTATACAAACTAATTGGGTTCTAAATATAAAGTTGCAAGGCGTACCTTTTGTGTGTTTTTCACATTATGGATATCAAAATGTTGCTCCTTCTGTAGTATCCATGTTACGAGATCCTTGCCATCATACTTTCTCATATCGATCTTTGGAACATGGTAGGTCTTAAATATAACATTAAATTCTATGGAATCATGATTAACATTTCTTGTTTTCTCATCATGAGTTTTCTCTACTACCTTTTCATCATTAGGAAGCATTTCTTAAAGCAATTTTACCAAGCCTCCTTTCAAACCTTCCATGTCTTTCTTCAAATCTTTAATGTTTACTTCTAAACCATCCATCTTAGATTCCATGCCATTCATCTTATCTTCCATGCCTTTCTTTAAACCATCCATCTTAGCTTCTGTTACTTTTTGTGAGAGTGAAATTTGTTGCACTTGGTCTCGTAATTTTGATATATCATCTTGCATTTCTTCCTCTTCTTCACAATTCATGGTAGAGATTTCAGGTTTCTTACTAGGTTTTTCCATTTTATTTCTTAGGGGAATTAATTAATCATAATTATTCTTCACGATTTCCTTTGAATTACTTCAAATTAATTTTTCAAACCAAATTTATGCAAAATTTTAAAAATATTACACACTTTTTTTTGCTTTGTAGGAGCTCTATATTGAATTTGTTGTATCTTTGTAATTTCGGATCTCCAAAGTCTAAAATTTAGTCATGTGGTAGCCCTCTAACTCTTCTTTCCAACCCCACAATTATGATCAATATTGGGATCTCCAAGAAAGAGTTATTCCAAATATCCCACGATGGCCTGATTATAGACTAGTTCAGTAGAGTGAACTTGTACGAAGTGCCATGTGTCATTTTTCGACCTTCGGACCTAAAAAGAATATATAGACAACTACAAGCTATCCTCTTTCTGTAATGTTTTACCAAATTTCAATATGATGCTCAAAGAAAAAGTTATGATGAGTTTCTCCAAATCATTGGTTTGAGATGTAATTCGGGATCTTGCGAAAACCCTAACTTCATTGGATCATATCTCCGAAACTATAGCTAGAGAAGATTTGAAATTCGGGCCCAAGATTCATCGCGATTTCAACTCAAATGGGTTTTAATTTGAGTATCTGAAACTTCATAGAAAAGTTTTTATAGTGAAAATTCCACGATACCTTGTTTGAAGCAGTGAAACCCTAGAATCCAAAGCTCTGATACCAAATGTTATGCAACTAACTCGCAAAATAGAAGAAAAGATAGATCAACAACTTCAAAATCTGCCTCTTTGAGGGGAAAACCTCCTTTACATTACACAAATGAACAATTCTTGTATGATACAAATGATAAGACCTCCTTTCTAATTATAGGATTCATAGGGGTCCCAATACAATTAGAGCCTACAAAACAATAATATTGTAGGGACACAACAATAACAATAGTGGGATTCTATGGGGAACAATAGTAACAACATGGGGACTATATGGGCACAATAATACAATAAGGGGGTTGCACTAATAACAAAAAGGGGTTACACTAGTAGTATAGGGACTTAATATACATTGACCTGCCATAGGCTATTGAGAACCATAAGGTGGAGAAATATTTTGTGCTACATATGGATTGTAAGGTTGCTACAACTGCTACCCTTGGTGATAAAACTCATGGCCCTGCAATTGCAGGGGTTTCCCTTGTGGCTGCAAGGTTTGGCCTTGTTGATATGAAGGCTGGGTTTGCTGCTGCAAGGGCTCACCTTGTTGCTGCAATGGTTCACCTTGCAGATACAAGGGTTGATTCAGTTGTTGGACAAACTGTGTTTGTTGTTGAAAAGTTTGTTGAAACTGCTGCAAAGGTTGCCCCTACTGTTGCAAAGGTTTTTGAAACTACTACAAAGGTTTCCCCTATTGTTGCAAAGGTTTCCCTTGTTATTGTAAAGGTTGTTGTTGAACAGTTCCTTGAGGAATTCGTTGTTGGTATTGATAAGCTCCAATTTGGATTTGACCATATGCACTGGGAATAGGATTTTGACCAAATTTGCACATGAGGAACTACTTGTGGAATATAAGGTGGATTTTGAAGTGCTTGTGAACCATATGGAACATATGTTGTAAGGGTATTTCACCCGAATAAGGTTATTGATACTAGACATTACTTGCTCCAATTGGAATAGATGATTTAGCGAGATTAGGAATAGCACTAACAAGTTGAATCACTCCAACCATGTGAGGTTGTGATCCACTCACATGGGTTCCACTTGAGACAAGAGGGATATTTGGATTCCCCCCCCCATGCTGCGAATGAGGTGGTGGTGCATTTTTTGTCCACCTGATGGGGGAATTGAGGAACTTATAGACGCATAAACCAAAATTGTCTATTGCATCGGGATTGAAGGTTGAAACGAAGGTAGTTATTGTGTTAGAATAGTCGGTTCAATCAAAATTAAAGTAACGGAAGTTGGCACAAGGATATGAGAGGTCATGTTAGGAATAAACTGACCAGAAGTAGGCATACGATTTGATGACGAAATTGGATTTTGGTATAACAAAGAAGCACTAGGGGTTCCTAAAACTAGTTGAGCCAAGTTCCTATAACCATGTGGAAGCATAGGACCACTACTTTCAAGAGGTGGTTGAGATGGGAATCTTCCTACATAAGGAAAGCCTTCCAGGGGAAAGTCGTATTCAGAATCATTATCAACACTAGGAGTCTGAGTAGCAAAGACTTCCAGAGGACCTTGAGGAGAGGTTGGAAGCTCACCTTCTAAAGCCATAGGTGGAAATAGTTGGTGAGGGGAAATCTAAGATGGACAAGGAGATAACTCCAAAGGAACACCAGGTTTATTGTATGGACTATAACGTTGTTGAGGAGATATCACCAACGAATCAAAAAGTGGATTCATAGGGTATAAAACAAACCTTTATGGACTCTTAGGGATTACTGGATCAAACTCCTAAGACGACGATGAGGCTCAAGGTGGGGGACGAGAAGCAAGGGGTTGGATACTTGGGACAATTCCAAGTTCAAAGCCTTGAGCTTCAAGTGACTGTGGAAGTTCAGGACAAACTCCTTGTGATGGCCCTTCATCATTAGATGATGAAGGGGATCTGTGAGGTGAACACAATGGTTAAGCCACAATGACTTTCTCTCAAGACCAGAAGGAGAAGAGATTATTTCATTGGGGGTTTTTAAAAATTAGAATTTACAAGGAATTACTCAATGTGAGTTCAAGAAGCAATTGCATGGGTTCAACATATTATCGTTGGTAGTTAATTTTATAACTCAGAACAAAAAATAAATAAAAAAGGGTTATTCTAGGCAAGAGGGTTTACCAAGTATATGTGAATTGTTATATACACCTTAGCTGAAACCAAGGACTTAACGTACGATGACCGATCTCCCCGAATGCTTTGTTCGGTGTATCACGTTTACAAGGTGGCTAACTCAGTCACATATGGCTAAAGGATAGCAACCTAGCGGGGTATCCCAATATATACTCGACGATACGTGGAGCACAAGTATTTGTTAGCGTTGTATAATGCGTAACCGTTTAGTGAGAGCATTCCCATATACGTTCCATAATGAAGTGCCTCCTATATACCCGAAATTATTGGAGAACCTTCTATATACTTCCGTACTAGAACGAGATTTCACCCCCGAGATACAATGTAGGAAGTTAACGAAAACTACTATGTTTAAAGATGTTGAAACACGTCTCTAGCATAGACCTCTAGATATTTGCGTTAGGTTACAAATGCTCAGGTTAATTGAGGTAAATTTTAAGTTTATCTTGAATTAGGTTTCAATTTTATGGCTCAACGATGTCACCTGAATTCCTATAATGTAGCTAAATGAGAAACATGAAATATTTTCATTCGATGAAGGCTAAATTAATGAGGGAAGAGAGATGACCAAACAAATGCATCAATCAAGAAAAATGCATCAAAACATATCTTCCTAACTTTTCGAATGCAAAATGTAAAAATGAAAACTACACTTTCACTTTCACTAATGAATGCAATGCCAAAATGCAATCTTATGAGAAACAAAATCACTTTCTTGAATTGAGGCTTCTGTGATCCATATTAACTTTATGAGATATTTTTCGGCGTAAATAACAAGATATTTCATTTGTCAACGCATTTCGAACCAACTAGTGTGGTTCATCATCAGGACACGTTGAATGAGCAGATTAGGGTTTGCATGTTAAATAGATAGAGCAGAAACTCCAATGGCTATAAAACGGCTATATTGACAACGATTCGATTTGACTAGATTAGTTAGGACCGGATTAGGAGTATAGCCATTATTTAATTAAAAAGTGACATTGGTTGGTTAGATTCTTATTAGAACAAAGGTAAATGGTCCATTTATAATTATAAATATATATTAGAAAATAAATTATAACCAAAACTAATATACATTAATAGTGAGTTAGTTAAAATTATAAAATAAATAAATATACCTAAATATCTAGATTCAATCATAAGTCAAAGGGCTTGTTCCATATATTAATATATAAATAAATATTAAATTAATTATGAACTAAATTAATATTAAATAATAGTTATTTATAGAAGTTCAACAAATATATATAAATAATAAGGTAATTTAAGGTTATGATAATAGAGTAATCTAATGATATTTTATAATAATAATAATAATAATAATAATAATAAATTAATCTAAATTAATAGTAAGTAATCCAAGTTATTAAATCTAAATATTAGAGTAGTTAGTTATAAAAGTTATAAATATTAGGGAAATATATAAATAGTGGGTTATATAATTTTATTAAAAAAGATAAAGGACAGCTCATACCCTTAAGATTCTAAAAATATATTAAGATAAAATAGTTAAAAATAAATTAATTTTAATTCAATGGTTATCTATGAAAGTTAGTTAAATATATAAATAATAGAGTGATTTAAGGGTTAGAAAGAAATTTCTAATATTTAAAATTAAAGGTTTATTTAAGGGTTAAAATAATCAAAGATTAATTACAAGCTTATTTTCTTTAAGTTATTAACATGAATAAGAGCTACTACACGAACTACAAGGAACAAAGGCCCCAAGGAATAGGAAACTAGGGGGAAAAAATCCTAAAAGACAACAGGAAAAAAAAAACAAAGGGAAGGGAAGGTAGGAAGACCATAACTAGGAGGAGAGGGTTGGGACCCAACAACTACTAATCCTCTAGCCATCCTCTCTATTGAGATTGTTTGGCCTTTTTTCAATCTCAAGTGCTTCCCTAAATTTTCGGTGATGGAATTAGGACACTATAGCAATCACACTAGCCTCCTCGTTGCAGACATGATAATTGGTTTTCTAAACATGTTCTGCTAAAGCAGAATACTTGGCTCTCCTATTCTTAAGGTTTGCTGCGTGCTCACTAATCCTTTGATTAATGGAGTGATCAGTCTCACCAATATAAGGGGTCCCACATGAACAAGGAATAATATAAACCCCTTTCATGTCCTTGGGGTCGATGGGATCCTTTACAGATCTGAGAGTCTTACGAATGGTGTTGAGAGGTCTAAAGGTTTAGGGGACGTTATGCTTCTTAAGAAACCTTGCAATCCTATCCGTAGTCCCCTGAACAAATGGAAGATGGACACCAGGAATCCTCTCCTTCTTATCTCTTTTAGCAGTTGAATTCTTAGCTACTTTGAGGAAAGCCTTCTGACCCAAGTGCCTACTTTAACCGTTCTCAAAAAAGACATTAAGGAGATGGGATTTCTCCTCCTCGAAGCTCTTTTCACCAGAGATCCTTAAGGCACAAGTAGCAAGGGTGTTGAGAACCCCCAACTTCTGAGCCAAGAAATGGTGGGAACTAGCATGAAGATATTGCTCACTATGAGCTTTCCTACGAAACACACAGTGGGAGAGGGAACCATCACTATTCTTCAAGATAAGAATATCAAGGAAAGGGAGGAAGCCATCGAATTCCTACACCTTTGTGAACTTAATGGCCGAGGATTGGCTATTGAGATGATCAAAGAAGAGGTCTAACTCCTCTTGGCCATGAGACCAGTTGACATTAGAGTCATCTACATATCTCTTCCAAAGCTTAGGCAGGAGGCGGGCTAAGTTAAGAGCCTTGGATTCAAAATCCTCCATAAAAAGATTCGTAACAACAGAGGAAAGGGGTGAGCCCATGGAAACCCCATAGGTTTGCTCAAAGAACTCACCTTCAAAACAGAAAAAGGTCGAAGTGAGGCAGATCTCAACCAACCCAACGGTATCAAGATTCGTTAGACAGTAGATTACTTCCATGGCCTCATTTATAGGGATGCAAGTGTACAAGGAAACCAAGTCAAAACTTACCAGAATATCCCTAGAGTCCAGCTTAATGTCTTTGAGCTCTTCAATAAAAGAAGCAGAGTCTTTAACGAAGGACCTTGTACAACCAACTAAGGGTTTAAGCTTCAAGGTAAGGAAATTTTCCAGAAGATAGGTAGGACCCCCAATGGTGTTGACTATGGGCCTAAGGGGAGCTCCTTTCTTATGAATCTTAGGGAGACCATAGATTCTAGGAGTGATAGGATTTCTCTCAATGAGCTTACTGTGCAGGGGACCCACTGAGCTACTAGATTTGATGGCAAGGGCCACATTCCTGGAGATCTTCTTTAATGGGTTTTTGGGAAGCTTCTTATAGCTCCTACTGTTATGAAGATGCTCCAACATTTTACTGCGGTAGTCTTCCTTGTTAAGAATGACAACAACCCCACCTTTATCAGTGTTCAGAACAACAATATCTTTTTTCTGATTCAAGGATTTTAGGGCTTCAAATTCGTCCTTGCTAAGGTTGCTTTTAGGAGGCTTAGCTTTCCTAAGGACCACAACACAATCCTGCCTAATAGTGTTTTTAATACTATCAGGTAAACCACGAATCCCAAACTCAATGTCACAAATAATGTCATCAACCGGGATCTTCTTAGGGGCCAAGGTAAAATTTAAACCTTTACTTAAAACCTTAAAAATAGAAGGGGGAAAGGAGAAACTAGACAAATTGACAACCTTCTTATTACCATGAGAGGGAGGGGGAGGAGGATCAAACCTATGAATATTCTTCTTAAACTTAGAATTGTTGTACCTATTAAGAACTTTTAACCTATCATTAAAGATATTACTACTACTTTCCGTAATATTATTCGTCAAATTATTATTATTATTATTATTAACATTAACACCCATATTATTATTATAACTAATATTAATATTATTAATATTCTTATTATTACCATTATTAATGTAATCAATATTATTATTAATAAAACTATTAATACAATTATTATTAATATAATTATTATTATCAACCGTATTAATATTATTATTATTATTGCAATTCAAACCAGACATTAAGTCCTCCCGAGAGCAACGTATCGGTAGGTTGGAGCCCATACTGTCAACCGGACACACGTTGCAGTTCCAAATTGGTTCTGGCAAATCGACTCTGCGCTCCACATTACCATGCACTCGTTCGAACGTAACCTGCGTGCTATCAACCATAACCAAGCTGCTTCGAATTGGCTTAGAGTGAATCAAAACTCGCAAGCGGTCTTTACGCTCCACATTATCATGCATTCCTTCACACAGGACCTACGTGTCTGGGGCAGAATCCGCGGATGGAAACCCATCAATGGATGATGGAAATTTCTCACCATTCGAGGAAAAGGAACTACACGTAGCATCAATAGGCAGTCCATTGACCAAAACCAGTGGGCAAGAGCTAGCCACATCCTCACACAGAGGAATACTTGAGCTGCGGGTAGAACGAGCCTCTTGATTACATGCTGAGCAAAGAACATAATGTTTACTCCTCCCCGCAACACCTAAACTAAGAAAAATAGAAGACGAACCAAGCGGACTGAGCTGGCCGGAGGAGCAAGCTTCCACGCTGGCACTTACAGAGCTTCCATTAACTCCAAATGGAGGCAATAAATCAAGAACCTCATACGATAACAAATCCCTGAGCGTAGACTTCTAGCCGGCTGAGACCCGGCTATGGGAGGCTATAGAAGATTTCGAAGCTAACTTTTGAAACTCCAAAGACTATTTCTCCTTCCAAATTTCCTCTAACCTCAAGGATTTAATGGTCGAACAAGCATCGGTTCTGGCCCAAAGGGAGGCAAAAAACAGGCCTGCAAGATATAAATGAAATCCCATAAGATTGTGAGAGAGAAGATCCAGAGATCTTCTGACCTTGCTGATTTCAGCTCTTATTAAAGCTAAACTAGCTTTAAGGAAAACCCGATGATTCAGGGAATTATGAAGGCGATGATTAATCTGGGCAAAGACCGGGATGACGGAGGAGTCTCTTCATCTTTTAAGAAATGACAGATCTATCTTCAACTTCGAAACCTCCAAGCGTGCCCGTTCAAATTGGTGAACCTTAGTTGCAATGGCTTTTCCGTGAACCTCCCCTTCCCTTTGTTTTGTTTTTTCCTGTTGTCTTTTAGGATTTTTTTTCCCCTAGTGTTTTGTTCCTTGGGGCCTTTGTTCCTTGTAGTTCTTGTAGTAGCTCTTATTCATGCTAATAACTTAAAGAAAATAAGCTTGTAATTAATCTTTGATTATTTTAACCCTTAAATAAACCTTTAAGTTTAAATATTAGCAATTTCTTTCTAACCCTTAAATTACTCTATTATTTATATATTTAACTAACTTTCACAGATAACTATTGAATTAAAATTAATTTATTTTTAACTATTTTGCTTAATATATTTTTAGAATCTTAAGGGTATGAGCTGTCCTTTATCTTTTTTAATAAAATTATATAACCCACTATTTATATATTTCCCTAATATTTATAACTTTTATAACTAACTACTCTAATATTTAGATTTAATAACTTGGATTACTTACTATTAATTTAGATTAATTTATTATTATTATTATTATTATTATTATTATAAAATATCATTAGATTACTCTATTATCATAACCTTAAATTACCTTATTATTTATATATATTTGTTGAACTTCTATAAATAACTATTATTTAATATTATTTTAGTTCTTAATTGATTTATTATTTATTTGTATATTAATATATGGAACAACCCTTTTGACTTATGATTGAATCTAGATATTTAGGTATATTTATTTATTTAATTTTTAACTAACTCACTATTAATGTATATTAGTTTTAGTTATAATTTATTTTCTAATATATGTTTATAATTATAAATGGACCATTTACCTTTGTACTAATAAGAATCTAACAAACCAATGTTACTTTTTAATTAAATAATGGTTATACCCTTAATCTGTTCCTAACTAATCCAGTCAATTTGAACTGTTGTCAATATAGCCATTTTATAGTCGTTGGAGTTTCTGTTCTATCTATTTAACATGCAAAGCCTTATCTGCTCATTTAACTTGTCCTGACGATGAACCACACTAGTTGGTTCGAAACGCGTCAACAAATGAAATATCTTGTAATTTACACCAAAAAATATCTCATAAAATCACTTTCTTTCACTAAGATGCACTAATATTTTTGTTCTTTTTCTTTCACTTTGATTCAAAATGAAAAACAATGCATAAGCAAAGGAAAAATAAAATTTAAAACAACAAAAATGAAAATTTCATTCACTTTTGGTTTTGAATAAAAATCATTTCAAAAATACTCAAATGAAGAGATCCTTTCACTTTTCTTTTCGAAACAATGAAATCAAAACAAGCATGCACTTTCAGTTTCACCAAAGCAAACAATTGTAATCTATGTTTGATAATGGAGCAAAAGCAATTTTCATTGTACAAATATGGTTCAATACTAACGAAAAATAGCTTTTCATATATGAACCGAAGAGAACTTGAAAATGATTTCCTCATCACATTAAAACTCCTAAATGGAGATAATCAATCTCAAAAAGGCAAGACAAGTGATGAATGAAGGGTGACCTATACCTAGAAACCCTAGGAGATAGCCTAACTTCAATCACACACCAACAAAAGCAAAGAGACAATTGCAACCACTAAAGGACAACAATAAAGCCAAACACAGTGTGATCACACTAGAAAAACAGTCACAGAGGTTGAGACACCTTGAAAATGAGAATAAACCCTAATGTTTTCTAATCTTTGGGATTAGTGTGCCTGTTAAAGGAAAATAGAGCAACGTGACTGTTAATTCAAAATTGGCACTGGAAGTGCTTCTGCAATACTAGAAAATGCATTGGGCAAGGAAAAGAAGGAAAAAACAAAAATCTTCAAAAATCAGACTAGACTCAACACTCTTAAGTAAAAACCAGTGACTGTATAAACTTAGAGTGATGCACACGAGCCAATATATCAATGGCTGGTCAAACTCATCAAAGGATCAGATTGAAGGAATGGATGGAAAGGTTATAGCTTCCCTAGTGGAGTCATCATTTATTTTTTTAGGTAAATCCTCTCTACAGATATAGACGATCCCTCTATCCCAATGAGTGGGTCTAACAACAAACGAGGCAATCTACAAGACACTTTCCTAAATTAAAATCAAAATGAGAGAAGAGAGATGAGACCTACCTTGTTCTGATGCTATAATGCACTCCTTTGTTAAATATCTTGATCACTTTCTCCTCAAGCTCAGTCCTTACTTCTCACAGCGTTTGAATACCTGCCCAAGAGGCCAAAGACACCAAAAAGCATAAAAGTGCAATAAGCATAATCAAATGTAATCCACTTAACATATCAGGGAGCATTAACATATGAAGCATTGACACAAGAATTTATGGAAAGTGAACCAATTTTTTTATATATTAATAAACAAAAGAGGAAGCGTACAACCTAGGTCTTGATGTTAGTGTCTCTCCTTGAGTGAATGTCCAAGTCCAAGCTCAAGCTCTCCAAGAAATCCTTCTCCAAGACAAAGTGAATAGCATGTAGGCACTATCTCAGCATAAGGCTGCAAATAATCAGAGACCAACCATTTGGGAATGGAAGAGGATGAATATATAGGTATGGAGAGGGAGTTAGGATCTCACCAAATATAGGGGAAGGCCCTCATGTCAAGGAGGAAGCTCATAGGGATAAGATCAAAGGGTAATATTGGGAGAATTTGACCACATCCACAATGAACAATATCCAACTTGTTGTTCTGGAAGCCTCTAGATCATGAAGCTTCTTATCCTCTTTGGTAAAACTTTCCTTTCAGGGATCAATGTGAGTATCCAGGTAAAAATCATGCTAGTAGAGCAAGGCTATTATGGTGAAACCTTCCATCATAACGAGTAGGTAGTGTCATAGTTGCACTGACCCAAAAATTAGGGCTTTGAGGTCATTTCTCTAGGGAAGGCTCAAGGAATGTTTTCATTAGTTCTTCAAGGAGGATCTAGACTACATATCAGGATGGGTACACCGCATAGTTGTCAAGTTTTTGGGACTCCAGGGTATGACACAGGGAACTGTAGGAGGTGTGACAAAATACTGTGTAATAAGAGTGTATGGGCATTAGATCACATATGTCAAAATAAATCAGTTGGAGGATGTAATTTGTCTTGTTCTTGCTAGAGAGGAATAATCCCCTTATCTTGTTTCAACTAGCACATCCAGGACATACTCCATCATGTTGGATTTAAACATCAGGAATTACATAGACCAATTTATTCAATTTCGGAATGGCTTCATAGTGTAGATGGGCCAATATTCAGTGCCATAGCTTGATTTTATTATTAATATCATGGACCAATACTAGAAGAGTTCTTCCAGTGACTCTATAGAGTCGTTCAAATATAAATACCCATGTGAATGCATCTCTTATAGGGTATCCCACCAGATAAGTAAGTATGTTTCCCTTGATGAAGGAAACCCTCATCCTTCATCTTCTTAAGCAGATATAGATACCAAATTCTTCTTCAACCCTCAGATATACATCACATCATGAAGAAAAACAAATTCCCTAAAGTCCAAATCAAATTTAACATACCCAAAACCTTTAACAGGATGAGTGGAGTTGTCTCCAAGAATAATTTTCAAACTTGACTCCCTTTCCACCAAATTATAGAGAACTTCCTTATACTCATAGGAAAGGAACTAGAAAGTGTAGAAATAATAATATATTCAGATTGATTGGAAACATTACATTCATACCTGGTGTTTCTTGACTTCTTTTGAGGATGGTGATCTCCTTCATGATCACTTAGATCATCTCTTCTTATTCTTTGATCTCTTCCATTACGATCATTCCTTCAATCATCTCCTCTTATTCGATTATTAAACCCGTTATTGTTGCTTCTAGTGTTGTAGCATGAACCATTGTTCTTCTCAGGGCAATAGAGAGCATAGTGACCTTTCTTGTGACAATTGTAACATTCAATGTGTGATGTTTCTCTTTCATTCCTTCTCTTTGAATTTCGAGGAGGAGGATTCCTTGAATTTGGTGGACCTCCTTTTCCTTTCTTTTTTCTTGTTATGAGTGATGAATGCTATGGGTTCTTCTTCTTCATGCTTTTGTATTCTACCTCTGGAAACCATCCTTGATTATTCTTGAGTGAGCTTTCCAACAATCTCATCAAATGATGGGAAATTTTTGTTGTTCCTTATAGTAGTAATGAAGGTTTCCCAAATAAAAGGGAGACCTCTAAGTGTTACAATCACCAATTCCCTATCAGGCACAATTTTCCCAAGTCTCTGTAATTGATCTCTAAGACAGGATATCCTCATAATCTAGGATTGCATAGACTCTCCTTTTTTCATCTGCATATATTTGATCTAATATTTTGGGGAGATGGTTTCATTCATGTTATGACTTCATACATTCTAGCTAGCTTATCATACATATCGTTAGACTTCTTCAAATTTCCAACATAAGTAAATGATCTTGTAAACCATCAACTATATTTTTCTTTGCTTTTAAATCACCTTTCATGTACTTGTTCTTGGAAGCAGTGCAAGAATTATTCTGAGGCTTAGGTAATTTTCTTTTTCTGTATTCCTAAACATCATTATCATCAACTATGATTTCCAGCTTGATCTTTCAAGAAGGGAAATTGAACGAGTCACCCAACTTCTCATTTTCCTTGAATTAAGAGGTTGACATCTTGACTTGGTTAGGTAGGCTCCTTCAACTCTTCCAAAGATGATTTCTTCAGCTCTTTTCTCCTTTGGGCTTGTCCTTCACCTCAACTTTGAAACCATGTTGATTTTTACACTGCGCTATGTTGTTTCAATTACTATAGCTCAATTCAATTCTCCAATTAGCAATATTTAAATAGAAATTAATCTTTTCATCAAACAGTAACTGAAGATAAAACAATAATGCAATGAAATAGGATATAATCAACAACATCAAAAAGAGATGCAAATTTGGTCAAAGACTAGGGAAAAACCCCATAAAGGGGAAAATCCTTTCTAATTCTTCTCCTATTAGATTGTCATAAAATGTTCGGTAGAGAGTAAAATGAGCTAGTACAAAACTATCATAAAAAATTCCACCAAAAAATATCTAAAAATATGATCCTACATAGCAATATTGATAAGATTTAACTTTCCCAATCTACGTTAGCTATGATCAACTATGTTCACCTGTAAAAATGAAACCCTAGTCCCATATGCACAAATGGAGGGTCATGCGTGTAACTAAAACTTTTTGGCCACACATATAGGCCTAAATGTGTGCAGCGATAGCCAAAAAATTCTTATGTCAATCGTGCAACTGGAAACCAAAAACACTAATCATGCGTGCGAGCTTTAGACCCTACAATTTTGGACTTGTAGTAACCAAATTCCATTAGAAAACTTCAGACTTGTGTGAACCAATCAAAAGAAGAGAGAAGAAGAAGATGATTGATGATTATGTCCAAATAAGTGTCACTTGACTTGTATTTATATGCTTCCAAGGGTGTACAATTTCACTTTAGGGCCAACCTATCCTTTTGTGCACATGTGGGCTTCATTTAAAAAATACACTTTTCCTTGTCTAAATATAGTGTTTTAAAAGTCAGAATTGGTCATATCAGAGAGTGGAATCTAGTCCCATGTTTGGAATATGTCACTGAGCTATGAAATTAATGCCTCTAGTTGCATTGGATTTTATACCATATCATATAATTTGAGGATTGTTTTGTGGCACCACTCTTTTGTGTGTCCATAGTCCTAAATATGTATACTATGAAATAGATCCATATTTGTTGGTGGCTATCATCTCCTTTCTTATTGCATGGATTTAATGTGTATCTTTTCATGGCCATATGCTATCATTTCATATTATGGATATGTATTATATGCTTTTAGCTACCATGTTTAATTCTCCTATATCCCAAGAATAGGTGTGCCCACCTATGGGGATCTATCTATGATTAAGACTTGGTTGTCAAGTTTATTCTAATCAAGTTCCCTGTTTCATGAAACCTTCCTTGCAATTTGATACACGTTTGTAACACATTTTGGCCATTAGTTACTCTTTTGACCTCATGAATTAAGAGGCCTCTATTATAACACTATTTCACACTCCATTATAGTGAGAGAAACATAGTTCAACTTACCTCAATTGTGGGCTTTAATGTAGTCTCTTTCATCCTTGGTTGTGCTCAATTAGACAACCAATCTCTCCTTGTCCCTTATCATCATGTGAACTAACACTTCCTACTAGTTTACAACATGTCATGTTTCCCTGAACCTACATAGGATATCTTTGTTCATGGAGCTTAAAAGCCCTAAAATTATAGAGTTTTGCCTTCCCAAGATTATTAGCTTGAGCTAGGATGTCATGACTTGGATTGGGGTTAATAATTGAGGAAGTTTCCTAACTTATCTTGTCCCTAGGAGTCTAGATACATCCTCCCATATCTAAGAAGAACCTATATAACATGAATCAATCAGGGGTGTAAGGTAGGATAAGGTGAGGATATTACATTGTTATGCTATAGAATTTCTACCAAGATATCCTTCCATGCTATATATATGATCCTGGTGTCATGTGACTCAAGAAACGAGGAAGGAAAAGGGATTAGAGAGGAACACCTAGTGATGAAGTTATAATGTTTTCATTGTACTTTTGATGAATATAGATAATTCATAATTTTTCCCACTCTTATATGTTGTTTTACATGATATCTTGTTTATTATGTTATGATTATATCTCATTGTATGCTTATTTTCCTTTCTTAGAGGCAAAGAATCATATTTGTGTGTTTGTGAATGTGTGTAGGTGACAGTGTTTAGGAGCTAGAGCAAGATATTTTACACCCACGTAAAATCCTAATACCTTATTGGGGTTATGGGGTGTGACTAGACTTGACCTTGATGGTGTATTATAAATATGGGGTTATCTACAAATCCTCTTTATTTCATTACGTCAACTCAAAATTTCAATGTCACCATCATCTTTTTCTCATCAAGTTCTTTCCAGAGATATATCTTTTTGGTTAATCTGAACTATGATCATAAAGTTATGCCCCTTTTAAAGGGACACATCATCACTCATATGTTCCACATGGATAAAATGTGGCTTCCCTTACCAAAATGTGCCTATGATTTCATCCATTTTTTTGTACCACACAACATATGGGGCCTCACCATATTGACCAATTCTAAAGCTTGCAACTTTAAAACCTTTCGAGGCTCCAATAATAGATAAGTCTGACATCTCATATAGCCCAGAATATATGAGAATTCTAAAATCCAGGAAGTGCTTGGCCCACCAATCCATTGATAAGTCAAATACCCACTCATTCTTCTACCTCGTTATTCTACAAACCCATCACAAAACACCACGTGGTGTTAATCAGCATGTTTGCCATGCAGACACACCAATGAGTTTGTATTAGGATATTGGAATATAAGAGTTCTCTAGGAGGAGGTCCTCCCATAAATCTTGATATGTTAATATTCCAATATGTTAGCTCAATAGTTATAACCTTCATGAGTATATAATCACCACTTAGCATGTGGCATATGCTGACATGTCCCCCCAACACATGGTGACACTATCATATGTTATGTGTCACTCACCACTAGCTCCAAAGGTGGGCTCAAGGGGCCCTATCCAAGTGACATGTGTCGCCCGCATGGCATCGACACATCATCACTAATGAAATCATGTTGATATCACCCTACAATACATTTAGGGGTATAATATGTTGGTTTCAGTAGTATTCAAGGGCATTAATTTATAGTTTCGATAAACATAAATTCAGGACCGCCAAGTGACAATCTATCACTTTGACCTCAACATTTAAGAGAATTGTACACACATAATCTACCATATTCATCTAAGGAAAAATATACTATTAAGCCCCTCCTCATGACCATCTCCTAATCCTAGCTCCTTGTTGCCCATATGACTAAGGGCTAAGGATGGAACCTCCACAATCCCCAATATTTTGATATCTCCTCATATTGATAGGGGATGTAATCCCTAGATTTTCCTACAGTACCAAGGAATTAAGGGACCTAGCTCCCAAATCCTCTATGACACAAACTAAACTAGGTTCATGATAAAATTATTTAGGTTCAATAATATCAAATATTTTAACCTAAAACACCATGATAAATAGGACCGTACCCCACTAGTTCTTTCAACTTGGTGCCACACATATATTACATATATTTACAATGATTTATTTAGTAGGCATATAATCATATCCAAAATAGAACAACTAACCTCCTAAATTCATAAACATACAACACATATATTCTCATTGAGCATAAATGGAAGGCTTCAATTATGACCAAAAATTCATTACATCAAAGGATTTCTTCCAAGATTCAGGTAATATATACTAGCCACTTAACATATCATTAATGCCTAATTATTTCAAAATCAACCCAATTCACAATGTACATAGTAAAATTCCAACATATTATTTAGATAATATCATTGGATATCATTTACATTCCTTATGTAAAAGTTAAAATTCACTTATATGTTCTTCTTAAGTCTATTGGAATTGAGAAAGGGACTTCCACACTCCACCAATTATAGGCACAAATACACTATAATTTTCTTACAGTTGGTCATCCCCAACCTAGATATGATATTTGAAGGATGCTTCACTTGGAGTGTTACCTCAGAGGTCAAAATTCAAAGTAGATATATGAAGGATAATCTCCTTGAAGGGTTAGGAAATCAAGGTGTCAAATCCCAAGTTCTAAGTCAGGACTCAATTCAAAAAAAGTATGGCTACTGAGGCCTATGCACCACAAAGTGATATCCTATGCACCACAAAGTGATATCCCTTCTCTACCTCTTTAGTCCCTTGGTGATCCTCCATCTCCAGTGATTCTTGTGCACAATGTAATCATACAATAAATTTCCTCTCTTCTACTTGACTTAGGAGGATGGATTCTCCCAGTGGTTTCCCAAACTATCTCTAATAAAACTAAGAGTCCACAATAAAATTCCATACATAAGTTACAATTCATATGGTTCTCAATATCTTGGGTTACACAACATTCAGGCTCCCTTACATCTCCATACTCACTATAATACTCCTAGGCTTCCAAAGACATGAGACTCTCTCCTGAATCCTCCCCACAAGCATTGGTTTCCCATAAGGGGGTTTGGGGTTTCCATTCTTAGGTTTTGGAATAAACCTAGGGTTTTCATGAGGTATAAAACCCCTATCTATGAATCTCCAATATCTATTTCCCCACTCCTCATAACTACTCAGGGTAGTTGTATCTCAACTAGCACATCAAGGGGGTTCGGGCATTAAATTCAAGGAAGCTTGAAAGACTTCCCAATCCATTTCACAAGGTTGCTAAGTAAACTATCCTTCAAAAACATTGATATCACTATAGGCATGTACTCACCCTCAACTTTAGAATTTTAATAATTAACCAACATTAACAGTTACATCATCCAATTTGGCCCTACATCCATGCTAGTTCTCTAGCATTATCATCCTTTTAATTACATTACAATATAAAAGGATTAATAAAAGAGACATTACATTCCCCTCCCTCTTAAAGGAACATTATCCTTGGTGTTCTACTATTGATATAAATAAACTTTATATAGAGAAATCAAGGTTGAATTTTATATAGAAAAACATCGGTATACCTTTATAATGGAATCCTTCATCTCCCACATTGCTTCATCCAATACAAAGTGCTTTCATTTCACTTTCACTTTCCCAATGACTTAATTAAGGGGCATGGTTTTTCTCCTGTCTGCATTATCGTTCTAACTAGACTTAGGAAGATACTTTATGTTCCATTTGCATCTATGTGTTTGCATGCAGGTACTTCCCCACCTGCCCAGGGAAAAGAAATAGGTTAGCACCCAAAAAACGAAAAAACAAAAAAAAACAAACGAGTGAGACAAGAATAAAGTAAAAAATAGTAAACCTTGAGCTTATTCCCCCTATGAAAACTGCTCAAAAAGGGCCAAGGAAAGGTCAATTCACCCCTTTCCATCCTCCTAAAATGATTGCATAAAACATTCTTTGAGTTTTAAATATTGTTTTTTTTTGTATTTTAATGTATATGATCTTTTTGTGGTACAATGTCACTAGCATTGCACATGTTTTCTTGACACAATGTGCCACCTACCTAAACCCCAGGGTAATCACCATTTCATTGTGAAGGGTAAACGGTGAGAGAGACAGATGAGGAGCTAGAGGAGGGAGACCATAACAAGCGATATGAGATAACATTCAACATAGATGGGTTGAATATGGGGGTGCCTCCTTGTTGAAGGCTTGAAATGTATGCCTTAACATTAGGGGAAACCACCCAGTTGCGACCTTAGAACATATCCTTTTTTGTTTGAAATGGTGGCTCCGACTAGAAATTATGGGACCAGTTTCCCTTGATATAAATTATAAAAATGGATGGAGTATATAGGTGTAAGGTTATGATGTAATTAAAATTGAAATAAAGAATATTTAAACTAAATATATATCCTGGGAAAGTTTATCTATATATGTGATTTAAAAGGACCTCACAAGCAACATGACAATATATATTATCAAGTTATTATGAGGTTAACGAAGATAATGATAACTAATTTAATTAAATTAGTTGATGAATTCGTTACACATATAATATTTCAATGTTTATGCATATAATATATTATTTCAATCACACATATAAATATTGAAAAATGTAGGATTACTTACAACACATATATGGTAAACATAATCAGATAACCATTTAACTCTTAAGCAAAGCAAAAATAGACAGATAGTAGTACCTGATATATCATAACTTTACTCATGATAAAATAGTAGTGGTTCATATTTCTATTAAGATAACTTGAGCTACAATCATGAAATAAAAATATTTCTTTCTAAAATTCAGAACCCCTTCTCCATACAAATGAAGGATATTATACTTTCAAAATGAAATACAAATATAGCAAAGTAGAGTAAAAGCATGAAGCAGTTTTAACAAACAACACTTAGAATAAAACAACAAGACAATTTTAGAATTTGTTGCAACAACTTGACTAAGCCTGTGAAGAGGATTTCCCTCCCATACACTGCTACAGTTCATAAATATTTGTCATGGGCTTCAATTCAGGTGGATATTTTGATTGAATCTGCATTTGACTAGTAAATATGGCATCCCTCAATGCTGGCAACATGTGAGTGGTTGTGCTAGATAGGAATCTGAGCATTAGCCATTGGCTGTGAGGCTTGACTAAGAAATGCTAATGGAATTTTAAGTCAATTTTAGATAGCTTCTCAAATGTTTCGACCCTTTTCTTGGACAATTCTTGCCACGTTTTGGTTAGCAATTTGATATCTGGTATATTTCCCTCAGGGTGGCCTGAAATAAGATTCACTTGAAACAAATTATTGTTGAGGGTTTCAATGAGGTCATTGGAGATATCCCTTGCATTGAATATTGTTTTCTTCACATGCTTAAGGTGGATTTCCCATTCCTTGAAGACTGTTTCTTTGTGTGTTATGAAACCTGCAATATTTTCTTCAATATCATCAAAGTATGTTATGAGGTTGGATAATGAGGGCTTGGACTAAGCTGGATGAGTGACATGAGATTGAACCATATTGGGTATAACTTCTCCTTCTATCAATCAATAAAGTTGTTTGTTCCTTTTCCAATACTTTTGTCTATATCTATGATGAATGTATGTTCAGATGTTCAATTCCATTTGTTCACCATAAATATATCATATGCTTTGATTGTTGTCGTCTTCTGTTTATGTTTCCAGGTACCAATTGAGTGAATTCAGTTTGAGAGGGAGTGATGGGAGCAACTCAAAGGAGATCAAAGGAAGCAAAGGAACAAAAGCAGGTTCTTTTACCTTATCCATTTATTGTAGGAAAAGGTTAAACATCTTTACTTCAGTTGTTCTAAGTGTAAGTACCCACTTAGGGAAGATATACTTATCCGTAGGTATAAATTCTGTATAAAAAAATGGCGACCATACTGGGGATCGACCACCATTCCTGGTAGTTATACCTTGTCTTAGCAGCACCACCAGACTTTGTTTTAGTTCATTTACCTATATTCAATCGTTTTGAAGCTTGTTTGGTCAAAATGTGTGCTTATTTGTGTGCCGATAGTGCTCTTTGGCATCAACGCCCTGTTGTTCTTGACACAGTACACTATAGAGTAGCCTTAGCCTAGAGATAGTGCTTTACAATGCACTCTCTCCCACTCAGGGCTGCGTTGGTCCCTGTCAAGCCAAAAACCCATCTTTTTGCTTGATTTTTTCCAAACGGTTTCACTTCTTGTTTGCTGAATGTCAATGTTTCTTTGTCCTTGAAGTCCAAATTAGCATTTCTTTTCCATGCCCACTTTGTCTTTGTTTGTTCAATGTTTCTTTATGTTTTCTTTATCATTGTCGAATAAATCCAAAAGTTAGCTTACAATGATTAGTCTTTACTTTTCTGAAAAAGAAATTGTCGTAAAGTCTTTGTTTCTTGTGAAAAGAATTGATTGATCATTTATGCATTTAGTTTCTTTATGTTCATCTAAATATTAAAGGAATGAAAAGAAAAACATGCATAATGCATATAGAATTTTGTTTGTGCTTGTAGGAATGGTATAGGGAAAGTTTTGTTAGATGTGCTCTATGCTCTTTGTTTAGAAATTCTTATTGTTCTATCCCTTTTAGTTATGTTTTTCATTTTTTAAATCAAATGAAAAGAATGTTTCCCATCTTAGTTTCATTCTAGGAGTTTCAAAAACATCATGTGGTGAACTTGAAAGGAAAATTTTTAAACAAGATCAACTAAAATTTATCTCAATTAACCTAATGGAGCATTGTAACTTAACACATAACATTTATAGGTCTAGGCTAGAGACATGTTTCGACATCGTTAAACATAGCAATTGTCGTTAATAGTTTGTGATACATTCTGAGTGTGATACCTCATTCCATGTACGTAAGTATATCATAGCTCATCCACATACTTTTGGGTATATCGGGCGATGTTATAGTATGAAAAGTATAAGGGAATACTCTCATTGTGTGATTTCACATTAGACAATGCTAACATGGATTGGGACTCCACGTACTTTCGGGTATATTTGGGAGGACTACATTAGGCTACTATCCATCCATAGGTAACCGAGTCATCTACCTTGTATACTGTGATACACCGAAAACAACATTTGAGGAGATTACGTACACGTATGTTAAGTCCTTGGCTCCTTCGAGGCAGTATATTGCAGTTCATAGCTACTTGGTAATTCTTTTGCCTCGATTGCCCTCTTTTTGTTTATTTCTTTTTATAATAAAATAAATCAAAAATCATGGAAGAAAATCAATATTTACCCCGTCGTTTGCGTAGGACAGTGAGTGAACCGCCTTTACTGCCTGAAACTACACCTAATCAGCAAAAGCGACCTCATTTAACTGAGTCCAGTACATCACAAACTTCTGGTTCTTTATTTGATTTACTAGAGTCACCTATACCAGTATGTAGTGCAATTCTAGTTACTCCTACTATTATTGGTTTATTTGCTATTGAAATGCAACCTTTACAATTATCTGAGGACACTAAAAGTGAACTTAGTGAAACAATAACTAAAGTTTTCCAAGATGAAGTTGATCCTCAACCAGAAATTGTTCAAGAAATTCATCATGAACTCGTTGTTCTTTTACTAGAACACTTGGATCCCGAAATTGAAAAACCAGAAGTTGTTCCCATACCGGAAGACAATCGACTGATTTATCCTCAGACATCTATAATTGTTTAGAGTTCTCCTTTACCATAGAGTCAAACACCAAAAATTTATTACGGACCTGACAGTGAAATCCTTCCACCGGTTTGATTGCTATTAAAGAGGAATTTGAGAAGAAACTTCACCTAGAACTCCAACTCGTTTTGGACCAGGGCTTTATCTTTATTCTTCTTTTCCTTGGTTAACTTATATTGGTCCTCTTGATCCTGTTTACTTTCAAACTCTCGTAGATTAATTAGGACATTTATTGGGTCGTTTGACTATGGCTGAAATAACATCCCAGACTGTATCATTTTTTACAGCTGTGACAACATCTACTATCGCTACTTCTTCGATGTTTACCACAACACCTGATTCACATCTGTATGGTGGTCTATCAATCCCACTGGGTTACCAGTAATTATTTGGAACTCACTCTGGTGTTTCTTCTAGTCCATGGTCTTCACCCATGTCGTCCACATGAATTTTACCTAGTTCTTCACTTACGGGTATTGAACAGTTTGATCCATCAAGTCAATATCAAGCTGGTCCATCTGGTTACTATCTAATGTATCCACTTAACACTGGATTACCTCCATATGGAGAACAATATACCTAATCTACTTATTCTCCATACTTCGGGGGGCCACCATATGGCAGTATACCATCATCCTTAGGTCCAACATATTCTGGAATGATTGTTTGGCAATGGAAGCCTACAATGCCCATTCAACCAAGGCTTGTGTATTCATCACAACCAATACAACCTGCTTCATCCATACCTACTACACATGTCGTTATGACTTCACCACAGTCGCAAGCTCAATTGATTGTATCTCAACCTTTGCAAGCTAATCCTTCATCCTCTTACCCTCAAGTTTCAGGTCTACAGAGTCAGTCTTCTCAAACCATTTTAAAACAACCTTTTGTGTCTGAAATCCAACAACCTCAATCCAGTTTAACATTAACCGGGATGGTTCAGATTTATACTGGCCCAATTTATCCACAACCTAGTCAAACTTATATTGGTGGGAAAAATATGTTGTATGAACAACCGTGGAAGCCACAATACCAACAAAAACAATTCCAATAGTACCAAACTTATCTTGGACTGGTCAACAAGCCTATGCTAGGTTTGGTCAACAACAAGCTTACCCAGGTTCTAGTCAACAAGCCTATGATGGTTTTGGTCAACAACAAATTTATCCTAGTTCCCAACAACAACCTGATATTGGATATACTCAACAAACCTACCCTTATCAAGGTTACCAACAAAAGATTCCTTATGCTGGTATGCTAAGGCCTATTGTCAAGGAAATTCCATCTTACCGTGGTTACACTCAACCCGACCTAAACCGACAGTTGCCTTTTGTTGCAACACTTGAATTACCGGATTTAAATCGACTTACCAATGATCCCATTCTTTATTAAGCTTGGTGGCTGGTGATTCCACACAAATTTCCTTCTAATATTCCTAAGTTCAATGGAAACCCTGGAAAAGATCCATCCAATCATGTTATGAATTTTCATTTATGGTGTTCATCCAAGTCCCTAAATGATGATTCAGTAAGACTATGTCTTTTCCAGCGAATGCTCACTAGTCCAACTGCAAAGTGGTATATTTAATTACCACGAGCTTCATTTGAAAACTTCACAACCTTAGCCACTACATGTTTAACCCATTTCCAGTTACCCATAATATATGAAATTGGAATGAAACTGTTGACCAACTTTAAACATATCATTGCTACTCACATTTCTGATCATATTCATGAGTGGCGTCGTCATCATCGAATGGTCAAAACTTTTGGTCCTGGTCAGCATTTAGCCGAGTGGTTTATTAAATCCTTGTTGCCATTTATCACCGAGGATGTGGCTAAAGGAGGAGTTGTTACTGAAGAGCAAGTAATTTCCTGTGTCCAATACTTAGACTTGATTTACACCCAGTCTGGCACGCTCTATGATAAGATTCCTAATGCACCTAGACCATATTTTACTATTCCACCACCTTTATCCAGTAAGGACTCTCATGTTGGTGACAGTGTGATAGGTTCTTCAAGCACTCAAACAGCAAGTAGACCATCTAGTCAAACATTTTCTATTTCAAATCAAACCTCTAATACACCTGATAATACACTTGCTTCCGAAATAAATGTCGTGTCATCTGAAAAAGGTAAAAATGAAAAGAAACATGGAAGCAAAAAAGGGGAAAACCAAAAAGAAACAAAATTCTCCCCCTCAAGAGAAATCATCTGATTCCTCTTCTCTGGCTAGGAAACCTCATTATCCATGTTTAATTCATAACGAGGAGCACTTTATGCGAGACTATCCTCACCGCTCTGAAGTCTCAAAACTTCTTAAGACTTCTAGTGCATCCATTGTGTTGACAAACCCTTTTCCAAACCCAAAGACTCATTTGGTTGCTACAGGTCATGCTTCCACTTCACAAGCGCTTATGTTATCTGCCACTAAGCCTAAGACTAATGTTTTGGTGACTACATGAAGTAAAGGTTATGGTAATCCACCATCGTCATCAAATAACTAGACTATAGATCAACCTAATATTTCAACTTCGACTTTGTCTGACTCCATTCCACCACCCATTGCACCAGAGTTAACAATAAAATCTCCTAAGGGAGTTGTTCATAAATCTACATTCAACCCTTGAGATCGAGCAGTGCAAAATTATAACATAGTAGAAGATTTGTCTCAGTCACCTTCTGCTATGTCGACACTTGAGGTGCTTCAAAATTTTCCCTCCCAAAATCATGCTTTATTGTCAGCAATTGGTGGAATTGATCCAACGGATTCCAATCTTGTAGTTTTTAACCATGTGCGTTATATGGCACAATTACCAGCATAGTTAGAATTCTTGATCCAAGTAAATGCTTTGAATCACCTCATTCACCGAACCATTGTTGACAAAGGTGCATCTACTTGTATCATGCCAATGAATTGTTGGAAAACACTTGGCTCACCGCTTTTGTCATGATCACCTACGATGTTAAAAGCTTTTGACGGACACACTTATACACCTTATGGAATTTTAATTAACTTACAGATAGAACTAGGGGGAAAAAATATAACTGTTGACATTGAGGTTATTGACGGATCCGTTGACTACAATATTTTACTAAGAAGACTATGGGTTTACGCTATGGCTGTTGTGGTTTCGACATACATTCATATGATCACTTTCCCTCATAAAGGCGGAATCACAATAATTGATAAACTCACCTTCTTCACCTCTAGTTCACAGAAAACTGGAAGCGTTCCATTAGTTCATGGACCTCCACTATCTCTTCAGAACATTGGAGTAGGTCTCTTCAAATATTCTTCCCTAATGGGCACCTTTTCACTACCATCACCATCACAAATGGCGGAAGTTGTAAAAGTTGAGACTTGTAACATGATATCTTCCACTTCATCTAACTCATGGAAGATTTCCAATAATTTTGAAGTTGATATGCGTAATGAAACCATGTCGCTAAGCCCAATTGAGCTCAAATAGAAATAAGTTTTTTTTGTCTTGCACAACAAATCCAAATCCATCATCACCGATTGTATGGGTTGATCGTTTGTTAGAATATGGTACTTCCTCTGATCCTTTTTCATGTACATTTTCTACTGATGAAGGAATCATCCAATCAATGATGGTAGAAGAAGAACCATGGGTAGATTATCATCATCAATCCCATCTTCCATATCACATAGAATATATTCCAAATGAACTAAATCGCCCTTCAATCATTGCTTTCCTTTCAAATTATGTATTTATAGACACGGTTGATTCCGAACGAAACTTATCGAGTATTGAAGAAACCATTTCTATCGATATTTTGACCAAACCTGGAATTGTAGAAAACATCCATGTTGGTGAATCTTATTCTCCATTGGAACTTGAAACTTACCGTTCTCTTTTTCATGAATTCTGCGATATTTGCTTAGTCATATGAGGAAATGCCAGGTATTGATTCTAGTATATATGAACACAAAATTAAAAATGTATCCTGATATCAAGCGAGTACGATAGTGCCTTCATCCTATTCATATGAAGAAGGTTGCTACCATAAAAGTAGAAGTTGAAAAACTTTTGCATGCTAGTTTCATATACCCCGTTCCTCTTATCGATTGGGTTTCCAATATTGTTCCTGTCATGAAGAAACAAGGAACAATATGAGTGTGTGTTGATTATTAATATGTTAATCATGCTTGTAAAAAAGACAACTATTCCACTCCCTTTATCAACCAGATAATTGATGAATGTCCCAGATGTGAAACATTTTCATTTATGGATGGCTTTTTCGGCTATAATCAGATCAATATCCACCCAGAAGACCAATCTAAAACTTCCTTTATTTGTCCCTAGGGCACATTCGCATATAGAAAACTCCCTTTTAGTTTGAAGAATGTTGGGGAAACTTTTCAGAGGAAAATGAATTATGCCTTCAACGAAATCAAACACATCATTCAACCCTACCTAGATGACTTACCTGCTCATTCACGGAAACGGGCCGATCACCTAAAACATTTGAGAGCCATCTTTTTACGTTGTCGACATTAGAAAATTCGACTCAATCCACATAAATGTGTGTTCTGTGTTGGTTCCTGGTCATTTTCTTGGTTTCATAGTGTCCAAAGAAGGAATTCGACTCGACCCCTTGAAGTTTAAGGAAATTCTTAATTTTCCTCCACCTTCCAATTTACTTCAGTAACAGACACTCTAAGGGAAGGCTAACTTTCTAAGGAGATTCATCCCCAACTATGCTGAATGGCTAAAGGATTCACTCGTTTTTGTAAAAGGGAATTCCCTTCCATTGGGACTAGGTTGTGCAATCTTCCTTTGATTCTCTCAAAGATACCCTGATCTAAGCGTCATTAATGTATTCCCCTAATTATCAAAACGATTATTTCCTATATCTCACCACTGTAGATACAACCATTGCTATGGTTTTAGTCCAAGAAGAAGATGGTATTGAACATCCAATCTATTATTTGAGTCGTAATCTCAATGATATGGAAGTTAAGTATTCTTACATGGAGAAGCTAGCTTTGGCTTCCATTCAAGCTATACAGAGATTTCACCATTATATCCTACTCTGAAATACCATTGTCATTTCGAATTGCAACCATATGACATACATCTTGTCATGTCAATTGCTAGGGAGGAAATATTCAAAATGTATCATCATTTTGTAGGAATTTGATTTGGAATTCATCAAATCCAAGTCAAAGAAATCTCTAGTTTTTTCTGAGCTTCTTTGCGACCTTCCCTCTACTGCCATTGACTCAACAATGGAACCATCAATTCTAGATGAGTCTATGTTTCTGATCTCATCATCTGACCCTTGGTATGGATATATACTAATCTATCTCCAAACCCAAAATTTCCGGTCCGATGCCTCTCGCTTGCAACAACGACGTATTCGATATAAAGCCAAATATTATATGATCATTGCTGACACCCTTTACCATCGTGGTATCAATATAATTTTTCGTAGGTGCCTCACACATGAGGAAGCTGAGAAAGTTCTAAATGATGTCCATTCTAGTGCTTGTGGTGGAGATTTATCTGGTTATGCTACCGCACAAAAAATTTTTCGTGCTGGTTACTTCTGGCCTACCATATTTAACGATTGCATTATTACTGTCAGAAGTTGTCATGCATGCCAAATTTTTAACCGTAAAACTCGATTACCACCTACATCACAGCATCCTCTCGTTGTTGTTGGACCATTTGCAAAATGGGGAATTATTTTCATGATATGTAACTGTCACTTGACTGGGAGGCATGGGTATATTATTGTTGTTGTTGACTATTTTACGAAATGGGCTGAGGTGATGCCTGCATTAAACAGTAGTGGTGAGACAACTACACTTTTTTTCTTCAACCATGTCTTTCCACAGTTTGGTGTACCACAATCTGTAGTTACAGATCATGGTTCACATTTTTGCAATCGCAAGATGACTGAATTAATTGTCAAGTTAGGACTCTCACATGATAGTTCTACTCCTTATTATCCACAGGCTAATGGACAAGTTGAAGCCATCAACAAAGTCCTTAAGCGAATTCTTCAATGAATGATAAGAAACATCGGTAAGAAACACAACTTGATTCACACCTTTCCAATTGGTGTATGGTCTTGTGGAAATCTTGCCAATACAATGTGAGATTTCATCACTAAAACTCACAAGATCTGTTAGTTGACACTTCTGATGAGGAAGCAGGTTTCTTAGAACTCATCCATCTAGATGAAACACGTCATGAAGCCACATTGGCCACATAAGAAAAGAATTAAGGCACAATATGACCGCAATATCAAGCCTCACATATTCTCAGAAGGAGACATGGTCTTGTTTTATGATCAGGAAGCCGATAAATTAGGAACAGGAAAATTTGAACCACTATGGATGGGCCCCTATGTTTTCAAGCGTGTTTTGGCGAAATCCGCTTACAAGTTGGTTGATTATGATGGAATTCCATTATTGCAGCCCCGAAACGGGTTGTATCTTAAACATTACTATGCTTGAATATGCGTAGTAAAAACACTGTATATATGCTTTGATTGCATGTGTGTGTCACAGTGTGACTTTTAGAGTTTTTATGTGGTTAGTAATCCACTTTTCATTTGTTGCAGATGTCAGAATCTTTGGAACCATTTGTTGGTTATGCCAATGGTGCTAGTCATAGTACACAAAACCTATCCTCTACACAATGGGCCATATTCACTCCAAGTGGTGAGTTAGTGAGTTTTCAAGGGATTTGTATTGATCATTCTACGAACAATATTGGTGAGTATAGCGCATTGATAGAACTCCTCTCTGAATACCATTTCACTTGGCATTCACCGAATCATCATTGGGCTAAACTCACAACTTGTCGTACTACAACTTACGAATGTTTATATTGTCTGAAATCCAACTATTCATCATATATTCCTTAGAGTTCGTCTCTTGGAAAGACATTTTGATTACATTCAATATAAACACAATTCTAGAAAGTTTAAGACATTTACTTATTCTTTAGTGAATTACGCGTTAAACAAATATTTACGACATATGTAAAGAGTAAATTTTCAATTCACATCGACAGTTGAATAGGATTACACATTACCATACAAAAACAATGAAAGTAAAATAGATACATGTTCAAAGTTTTTACAAAAATTTGTGTCCAAGACATGTTGGTCATCTGACCTCAAAACCTCAAAATGCATACAGTAAATCATCCTAAGTAGATCTAATGATGCTCATGATAGTAGGTCATTGCCTGAGCTATCATGCACAATAGCCTCATCCAATGGCTAGGTACACCAATAGTATGGCGCTATAGTCTCATCGGTAAATACTCAATCCGAACATCTGGTATTCTGAGGGTTAACCCCTCTATATGATGTTGCAACTCTGCCAGTGTCTCGATCAGATCTAAATCCTAGAGAACTTCTCTTTCGACATTTCTCCCCGCTGGTTCATCCGCCTCTTGTTGATGACCCATTGGTTGAACAGTGAAAACATCTGTATACATGAGAAAATTTTTAGTTTAGTCTTGGAAACATCAAAAAACACAAAAACATGTAAAAACTCAAAAAATCAAAAATACATGGTCAAAACAATTTACTTATGGCAACCCATTGAGCACCCACTAGTAATCTCAAATCTATAACTCTACGGAAATCCATCCCTGCATGTGGATGCTCCTCTATGACAATATGTTGTCGACGGAGCCAACTAAAGAATGCAGTAGAAAATGAGGTTGATCACTAAATGGCATGTCTAGTCATCAACTCTACCCATCTTTGCATCCGTGGATCTCTAGGACTAGCTAAACTCAGTGTCACATGCTGAGATTGCATCAATGGAATTCTCTCCAAAGTAAAAGCGATCAAGATCGATGCATAGCTAAATTTTTTTGTCTTACCACTTTTTAATTTAGTCAGTTGTTCTTTCATCAAAGGGAATACTTCCTCACACTAGTTGAACATAGTTGGCTCGAGACACTCGAGTGCATACTGCATGTATGATCTATTCGTGACATGAAGTGTCATGCTACCCTTCAACTTTGTGATAGTAAAGACAATTTTTCACAAGGGAATATCACGAACATCCCTGGTATTTATCTTTCCATCTTTGTTAGGTTGTGTACTTGGTCAACAAAATTGTCGAATGTAGTCCCTCATTGATTCACCCCCACGGGCAGAACCTGAAAGAGAAATGAGGGCACCATGTCTCGACAATCTTGTGAGAAAGTAAATATCATCAATCAATATAGGGAGCACTTTGTCCCGTATGTGAAAAACTTGTTTCACTGGATCCCATGAATGAACCAAGAACTGCAATAGTTCTAATTGCTGCCTCATCTCGGATAACCTGAAATATTTGAGTAACCCACAATCTCTGAGAGCCTCAACAATACTAGGATCATTTAGGGAAACCATATCATGTTCTTCATGTTCTCTTTCACGCTATGTGATAGTGATTCTAATTCGATCAAAGTTTTTAATCACACCATAGGCTTAGTTAGGATCCATTTCATGCAAAAAACTAAAGAGATTTTGGGTAGAAATGATGAATCAGATTTCTAAATTGCACCCAACGCACCCCTGATCTTTAGACATTGCAATGTAGAGTAGTTTCCATTCTGTTTAACTACTCTGCAACACAGTTTTCAATGCATAAGGGTGCATTGATCCTAGGGCATGATACATTTACCCTAGGGACCCCAAAACCCTAAATTTTTTAGCTGGAATTGAAAAATAATGACCTTAAAAGAGGTATATATCCTACCTGGTCTTGACGGCATGAAGAATGATCCACAGAATCTCGCACAATCAGCTGCTGAAGTTTAAGGTAAAAAACTAGTTCAGAGTACACAACTGAATGGTAAATATCAAATGGTAAAATGACTTGGTAAATTATTTTTTTATGGTTATTTCATGTTCATTAAATTAATAAACTATAGTTTCATCTATTTTTACCAATGAAATAGGTATGTTTAATCTGTTTGGTGGTTCTTTGAGTAGGTTTACTGTTAGGTCCCTATACTACCAGTGTAACCCCTATTGTTATTATTGCAACCCCCTTATTATATTGTTGTGCCCATGTAGTCTCAATATTGTTATTATTGTGCCCCATAGAAGCCCAATATTGTTTGTTGTGCCCTTACATTATTATGGTTATGTTGGCCTTGATTATATTATGACCCCTTAAACTCTTATATATAGAAAGGAGGTCTTGTCATTTGTATCATCCAAGAATTGTTCATTTTTGTAATGTAAAGGATATTTTCCCCTTGAAGAGGCTAAATTTTAAGACATTTACTTTTCTTTTCTATCTTTTTGTGATCTAGTTTCATAACATTTGGTATCAGAGCTTTAGATTCTAGGGTTTCACTGCTCCAAACAGTTCATCTTGGAATTTTCGCTATAACTGTTTTTTTGAGATGTTTCAGAAGCTAAAAACAAAACCCATTTTAGAAAAAATCGTGTTGAACCTCAGGTCCGAATTTTAGATCTTGTCTCACTATATTTTCGGAGATATGATCTGAGGAAGTTAGGGTTTTTGCAAGGTCCAAAATTTCATCTAAAATAGGTCATCATGGAATTTTCACTATAACTTTGTTGATATGAAGTTTCAGAAGCTAAGAACAAAACCCATTTGAGAAGAAAATGATCCGAACCGTGGGTCTAAATTTCATATTTTGTTTTGCTATATTTGTGGATATATGATCTAAGGAAGTTAGGGTTTTGGAAGACACCTGAATTACATCCTAAACAAGTGACCTCGGGAAAATATTCATAACTATCTCTTTGAGTATTAGATTGAAATTTTGTAAGAAGTTATAGAAAGAGGATGGGCTGTCATTTTCTGTGTATTTTTCAAATCTGAAGGTCAAAACAATGACACGTGGCACTTCATACAAGTTCACTCTTTTGAAAAGGTATATAATCAAGTCATCTTGGAAGATTGTGCATAACTCCTTTTTGGAAAATCCAATTTCGATCAGACTGGTGGCATTGGAAAGAGGACCCAGAGGGCTACTGTAGGTCATGATTTTAGAACTAGAAGATCTGAAATTACAAATTTACAGTCGTTTCAAGATCAAGATCCTAAAATCAAGAAAAATAAATATGAGGAAGTTTGATGGTAAGGATCCGGTAGATTGGATACTATAGATGGAGAAATATTTTGATCTACATGGTGTACCACTATTACAAAAGGTACGTATTGCATCTAATTATTTAGAACCAAATCAATTTTTATGGTATAAAGGGTTTTTTTTTCTCATAAACCACTTGTCACATGGTCAATTTTAACAGAGGAAATGATAGCACATTATGAGGATACCAAGAGAAACACCTTCTTTAGCCAATTGATAAATCTCAAACATAAGGGTTCAATGGCAGAGCAAATTGAGGACTTTAAAAAATTGAATATAAGGGTAAATGATATTCTAGAGAAGCAAAAGATAAATAGTTTTATCTATGCCATGGAAGCTGATATTAATGATATGAAAGCATATTGGAAGAAAGGTATGGAATATTCGAAGAAAGACATGGAAGGTTTGAAGGAGGGTTGGAGAAATATGCTACAAGAAAGGCCTCCTAATGACAAAAAGGATCAAGAAATGTCAAAAGAAGAGGATATACACCGGGAACCAACCCATAGAAAGAACAAATGAATCAGACATATCTTGTATTGCAATGGCAGGAATTACCACTCCTCAAACTCTCAAGGTAGAAGGACATATCAAGAATAAGAAGGTTCAAGCAGTGAAATATCAAGAAGAAAAGTATCAAGAAACATCAAAAGAAAAGGATACTCACCAGGAACCAACCCTAGAGAAGGAAGAAATGAATCCGACCATATCTTGTAATCCATTGGTCAGAATTACCACTCCTCAAACTATAAAGATAGAAGGACATATCAATAAGAAAAAGGTAATAGTGTTTATTGATTCGGGTAGTACCCATAATTTTATTCATTGTAAGTTAGCTAAGGAATTGAATTTCTTCCTATATCTAGCACGAGAGTGTCAAGTGATGGTTGTAATTGGAGGAACCATAATTTCTCTGAAAAGTGCCATAATATCAAGATATCGAATGGAAAATATGTATTGAATAGCCCAATTCATTCCGTACAAATGGGTGGTACTGATGTTGTACTAGGGCCCCAATGGCTACAATCCTTGGGTACAATAGCTTTTAATTTTCAAGAACTTTTCATGAAATTTTCTTTAGAAGGAAAGGAAGTTGAATTAAGGGGTATCACAGGGAAACCAAGAAATATAATCATCTCTAATGGAATGACAAAGCTTCTAAAGAAAGAACAACGAGGTATAATTGCACAATTATGTTTGCTAATGGTTCCCACATCGAAAGCATCTATTTCTCCAGATCTCCAAAAAGTATTAGACAATCATTCCAAGATATTTGAGATTCCCAAAGTGTTCCTCCAAAAATCAGGCCTAATAGATATCCATATCCCCAAAGGAGTGAAATTGAACGTATGGTTGCAGAAATGCTAAAGGTTGGTATAATTATCCAGCCAAATTCAATAAACAAAGCAAGGGATGAATGGAAGAATGAAGAAGTAGGGTGGGAACTCATTCAAAAGTTGCAGAAGATCCCAGTTCAAACAATATTTATTGAACTTGACAAGGAAGGAAAAATCATATTGGAACCTGAAGTAGTCATAGAATCAAGAAATCAATAGCTACGAAATAGATCAATTTCAGAGTATCTCATCAAGTAGAAGAATTTACCCGCTGAATATTCCACATGGATGGATGATAATTGTATACAAAAGCATCTAGAATTATTCAAGCGTTGAGCACAACACTTTTTGAAAGAGATGGGCATGTTAGGTCCCTATACTACTAGTGTAACCCCTATTGTTATTATTGCAACCCCCTTATTATATTGTTGTGCCCATGTACTCTCCATATTATTATTATTGTGCCCCATAGAATCCTAATATTGTTATTGTTGTGCCTTTACATTATTATGGTTATGTCAGCTTTGATTATATTATGACCCCTTAGACTTCTATATATAGAAAGGAGGTCGTGTCATTTGTATCATCCAAGAATTGTTCATTTGTGTAATGCAAAGGAGGTTTCCCCCTCGAAGAGGCTAAATTATAGGACATTTATCTTTCTTTTCTGTCTTTTTGTGAGCTGGTTTCATAACATTTACAGCTGACATAGTGAATTTGACTTGCATGATCGTAAAATGTTCTTTTAACCACATAGCATACTTTTATCTCTTTTTCGAGCTCTGTTAAACATCGAAAAAGGAACCCCCCTAGAGTCTTCTTTCAGTTCTTTTCAGACTCTCAAAATATGAAAATATTTTCGAGCGCTTGTCCTTTTCAGCTCATAAATAGATTGGAAACGGCAGCAACTCAGTATAAGTTTAACCCTTTTTCGGACTAAGATAGATTGCTTACGAAAAAGGAATACGTTGATTGAATATGGTCAATAGGTTTTGTCTTGTATTATTTTACGCCTTTTCGGACTTGAGAGACAAATTTATGAAAAAGAACTTGTTGAGATTTCTTTTTGTCCCTTTTCAAACTCTCTAAATATAAAAAGGACTGAGTTCTCATTGGCGCTAAATTTGTTAAAGCATCAAATAACGACAAACTTTTCCATCATGACAGGACTGAGTTTCACCTTCGCTAGACTTGTTAAAACATCACTTAGCTATGGATTCACCCAAAGGGTAGAATTATACATCAAGCATATGTTATCCTCCTCAATCTTGTTAAAAAATAAAGAGGTACTGGTCAGCAATGACTGGGGAAAATGGGAAAAGGGATAAATCACTTTATGGTAGCAAGTCTCTCTTGAACATGACACCTTCACTTCATCTCTATGACTATTTGGGTTGGGTTATCTGCTTGATGGTTGTCAACCTATGGTCTATCACACCATCCATCACTTTGGTTTTGGGTCAATGCTACCAATTCATTCAGTGTCACCGACATTTTCTATAGAAGTCACTCAGTAAACTTCATCCTTTGAAATACTCATAAACCTTCATTTTCATGACCACCATTCCTGAAAATTGTATCATCAATCACATTCTGTCTTCAAAATCATTACACTGTTTCGTATTGTTGATGGGGGATACATCAAGGCCCTCCTGCGATGAGTCGCTTCTGGTCATCATTAACACAAAATCTAGGAAGTTGACTTAGAAACACCCTTCCAGTACCTTGAGGCTTACATAAATCAATGACAAGTTTCTCGCTTCCAGTGACAGGGTGAAATCACAGGCCTTCGACCGAAATACTTTGTATGGTGTTCGACATCAAAACATCTATTCACACCATCCAGAATGTACTATAGTACATTGAGAATCATTATCATTATTTGTGATTTCTCTCGCATCTATTAACAACTTACATCATTGGCTAGTAATGAGACGATGTCTTCCCATGTTCGATTTCATATCACATTTTAACATGGTTATACTCATACTTGAGCAAACGATTAGATGAGGTAGAGGACCTCAGATCTAGTTTCATCCATCCAGGCTGCAATTTCAGGAGAGTACTAAATAATTTGTATGATGGCTTTACACAGATGGTCATCTTATCATGGATCTATATCTGTAGACAACTATCTAATTTATGTACATGTAATGAAAAGTTTATATGTTGAGCATGGGTATGCCTTCCCTCAGCAATTCATGAAAAATTCAAAGATATCATGATATTATGTATTGTAATTGATGTAGGTCACTGTCTACTTTAGATCCTCCTCATCACATCATAAAGCATATCACTCAACATTATCATTTTTGACTTCATGCTTTATGGGGCAGCTGTTACAGGTCTATTTGGGCACATCACTCCCAACGATAAAATCAGTGTAAACATGGTCTATCAAACTCTAATTCAGTTTCTACATGCCACCTCATTGATTTCTTTCATCCATGAGAGTTTCCTGACTTCAAACCCTGTTGAAGTGCTTCCTTGGGTCACCAGCGCACCCCTGGTTAGGGGTAAGTGCTCTGCAGAACAAGTAGCCCTATTCAAGGTTACGTTGTAGAGCACCTAAACCCACTCAAGCCTATGCTGGGCAAGAATCCTCGAAATGTTAATTGGATCCTGAGTATATTCCTCCTTTCTAGAGCCTTCTAGAAGGAATCCAGCTCCTATCCTATCAAGATAAGCTCGACTTAGGATAGCTTTGGATCATCTAATTCTCTATCCTCTCATCCCTTTGAACATGGAAACTAATCATCCAATTATGTAAAACCTTTCAATGCCATATTAATGAAAAAACCACTTGCATTCATCTATAAATTGGCCTCCCATCATAAAGCCAAGGAGCTTGGAGATTATAGAGAAATATTGTTGGTTTAGAGACTTGAAATAATTGTTAAAGTAATGTTATGCTGTTGGATTCATGTTGTTATTGGTGTGACAAAGGCTTGGACTAAGTTGGATGAGTGACACGAGATCGAACCACATTGGGTGTAACTTCTCCTTCTATCAATCAATAAAGTTGTTTGTTCCTTTTCCAATGGTTTTGTCTATATCTATGATGAATGTATGTTCAAATGTTGTTGATTCCATTTTTTTACAATAAATAGATCATATGCTTTGATTAATGTCATCTTCTGTTTATGTTGGTAGGTACCAATTGAGCGAATTTAGTTTGAGCAAGAGCGACAGGAACAACTCAAAGGAGATCAAAGGAAGCGAAGGATCACAAGTAAGTTCTTTTTTCTTATCTGTTTATTGTAGGAAAAGGTTAAACATCTTTAATTCAGTTGTTCTAAGTGTAACTACCCACTTAGGGAAGATATACTTATCTATAGGTATAAATTCCATATAATAAGCATCTCTGCCTAGAATTAGTCGTTAGGAAAAGGTTGTTAATAATTAGGAATTAGTTAATGGGATATAATATTTATTTATAAGGAGAGCTTCAGCGTAAATCACATAAGAAAGATTTTTGCCAACGCGTTTCGAACCAACCAATGTGGTTCATCGTCAGGACAAGTTGAAAATACAGATCTAGCTCAGCGTGTTAAATAGTCTAAGAAGAGACTCCAACGGCTAAAACAATCTAACGGCTACTTTATCATTCAAGAACCCCAGTCAAACTTCCTCTAATTAATTTAATATTAAAATACTATTATATTCAGAGCTAGGTTAACCAGGTGAATAATAAACCAAACCAAAGGTTAATCTGCTAGAAATAATTCATTTATTTAATTTCAAATATTACCCCATTATACGTAAAAATATATACATATATATATGTCAATATTTATTTAATTAATTCATTAAATCTAACCTAAATATATATGTATATTCTAATATCTTTAATTATTATACCTAATCTTCTAAAAGCCCTATTTGATATTATTGTTATCCTAATTGTAATTAATCTTATAATTAATTTATAATTAATTTTATAGAAGACGGTTAAATTGGGTCAATTAAAAATTAATTTATTAATTTATTAAAATAATAATGCATTATATATAAGTTAATTATTAAGATTATATGCGTAAAATAATAATATATATAATAAAAACAATAAAAATAATTAATTAATTAATTTATATTAATATATATATGTCCTAAATAAAAATACGAGGGGTTATATGTATTAGTTTTATAGAAAAAAGGTTAAATTAGGATAATTGCAGATTCATTTGATGTTATATATAAATTAATTTTTAATGTTATATGTATAAAAATAAAATATACTATAATTAATAATTTATTAAAATAAATATTAATTAATAATATATTTAATTAATCTATAAAAGTCCTAAATAACAATACTTATGTTATGGTTATACTATTAATTAATAAAATATTAAATATGGGACTATAAATATTAATAGTACTAAATGCTTATGAATTTAAAATTATAATGATGAGGGAGATATTTCTTATTAATATAAAAGCTATAAAAGACTGTTAATTGAATTGCCATTTGTTTTAATATTGTTATTAATAATATAAGTAATAATTTATGACTAATTTATGCTCAATTTTAGTAAAAATGAGATACTGCACAAGAAGAGGATAATCATACGAAGAACAACGCTGCCAACGATAAGCGAAAACCAGACTCACAAGAACAAAATCACGCCCACCCAAAGAAAGAACCTGGAAGAACAGAGGGGGGAGGAAGAAAACTTAAGACGACAATGCAGGGATCCAATTTCTACTAACCTTCCACCCATCATCTCTGTTGAGATTGATGGGGCTTCGCTCAATTTCAATAGCTTCCCTTA
>APFE030109025.1:7640-25903 GCA_000404065.3 Pinus taeda | reverse complement strand
TCTTTCTTATGTGATTTACGCTGAAGCTCTCCTTATAACTATGACAAATCACAGAAGTCTCAATTCTACAATATTTATTTATTATTTATTTTCAATTTCAATTTAATAAATTGAAAAAATTGAAGCAATATTTATTTATTAATTTCTTATTTATTTCCATTTTCAATGTTATTATGTAATAGAATTAATTAGAAATAGAGTAAGGAATATTGAGGATGAAAGCATAGGGTAAGAGGTTAGAATTTTTAAATTATAATAATAAAATAAAATAAATATTTAATAAAAAAGAAAAAGAAAATTAAATGAGTTTTAATATTATTATTAAATATATAAAATTACCTGGAATTTTTTTTTACTCAAAGAAGCGAAAAATGGATAAAAATAACTAAGTTAAAGGAATAGATAGAAAGACTAAAGTAAACTAAAATTAGAAATAAATGAAAATAAAAGTAAAAATATAAAAGTAGAAATGAAATGGAAACACTCAAGAGGAGAGGTTAGGAATCTAGCTCTTGCTTAATTTCCAACCATCATCCCTATTGCGGTTGATTGTGTGCTTCTCAATCTCAATGGCTTCTCTTAGCTTCCTGTGATGGAAATGATCAACCCTGGCGATGACCTGCATATCCTCAATGCATACATGGTTCTTAGATTTCACTACATGTTCAGCTAAAGATGAGGAACAAGAGTGATTGTGCCTAATGGTTGTTGCATGTTCTTGGATTCTTTGGTTTATAGAGCAACCAATTTCACCAACGTAAGCAATCCCACATGAGAAAGGAATTGAGTATACCCCTTTCATGTTTTTAGGGTTAACCGGGTCTTTCACAGATGTAAGATAATTTTGAATGGTATTAAGGGGCTTGAAAGTAGCAACAACTCTATACTTCTTAAGAATATGAGCAATCTTATATGTGGTTCCCTGGATAAAGGGAAGCAACACATTATAAATTTGATCATCACAATCAGGATTAACTCGAGATTTTTTACAGCCTCTTCAAAATAATCTGATGCCTTGTTGTCTACTATAGACATTATTTTCAAATACTTTCAAAAGATGAGATTTTTCTTGTTCTATGTGATTCTCATCAGAAATCTAAGAGTGCGAGTGGAAAGAGTGTTAAGAACTCCTAATTTTTGCGCTGGAAAATGATGAGAAACGACATGGAGGTATTGTTCTGAGTGATTTTTTTTTGCAAAAAACTTGGTGAGAAACAGAACCATCATCCATCTTGGAGAGAATAATATCAAGGAAATGAAGGCATCAATTAACCTCAACTTCCATCATGAATTTTATGGATTCATATTGGGAATTAAGATGATTGAGAAAAAAATCTAATTTCTCATGACAATGGGACTAAATGACACAAGTTTTGTCAACAAACCTCTTCCATTTCTTAGGGAAGAAAGGAGAAAATACCAAATAGTTGGTCTCAAAATATTCCATGAATAAGTTAGCAATTATGGGGGAAAGAGAAGAACCCATCGCAACCCCACAAGTTTGTTCAAAGAACTCAACTTGGAAGCTGAAAAAATTGGAATTAAGGAAAATACCTACCAATTTGGCCATGTCATTATCGATAATCTGATTAATGACTTCAAGGGCCTCTTGAATAGGGTTTTTTGTATAAAGGCATACAACATCAAAGCTCACTAACATATCCCTTGGGTCAAGCCTTATATCTTTCACCTCTTTGATAAAGGAAGCATATTCTTTGACAAAGGACTTAATGTGACCAACAAGAGGTTTGAGCTTTTGAGCCAGGAATTTCGCAAGAATATAAGAGGGCCTAATATAACTCCTTTTTAATTCCTTTTGCTTCCTTTTTGAACTTTGCTAATTCGGGATTAACTTTCAGTTGTTCAATCTTATTCTATAATTCCTAAATTTGAGCATCTCAGACCCATAAATCGGAATCATGTTGAACTTTAAGGGCTTTGAAACTATTCTAGAGCTCAACAAGTTTTCCTTGCCATTGATTAGCAATATTTTGATTATCACTCTCAAGACTATGTTCCAAATGCATAAGTGTTTCTTCCTTTTCCTTCAAAATTTGTTGTACCTCGGTGGATTTTTCCATAGTCACAGAAGCATATGCTCCCATGAACTAAGTGAGTTTTCCTAGTTCCTCTGTAGGAGTGGACACTGACCCCTTCCATACTACTTAGAAAGAGGTGCTTCCAGGGACTAAGGCCTAGGACTGGTTAATATTCCTTTTCTTTCTTTGCCTTTTAACAATGACCTTATGTTTAGGACTGTAGAATATGTCAAGGGGAGGAATCTCTTCAACCTTTAATACAACCTCAGAGGTTGGGAATGCTGGTATAATTTCCATTTCTTTAGTCTCCATAGCCTTATCAGAGGCCTTTATTGTAATCAAATTCTTCTCTAAAGTTTCATAATTGTCTAAGACCTTCTCTTGCAAGGGAGTCTTCAAAACCTTAGGTTCCTTTCCTTTCAAAACCTGGTTACATTGTTCCCATATCTCCTCAAGCTTAGAACTTGGAAAATGAACTTCACTTTAAGTAGAAGAAGAAGACCCTATATCTTTTAGTTTAGGAGTATTAGTAACCTATGTAAAAGGAACAATTGTAACCTTTTCTTGGGCTCTGCTTTCCTGGGAAAGCTTGAATGAATCTAAAGGTAAACAAGAAAGCCTTACTTCCTTGTATTGGGAAAATTAAGTGATTTCCTGTGGAGTAAGATGCTCTATAATATGTTTGGAAACTAATGGATAGGTGGAATATTTTTCAAGGAAGTCATCAAATTGATATGGTTCATGAGATAATTTCATGATGCTTGATTGTGCATTAACCTTCTTGATAGTTCCATAAGGATCATATTGTCTATTAGGGATAGTAGGAAAATTAAACTCTAAGAGAGAGTTAATCTCACTAGCTGCATGTTTGAAATTCTCTAATGTACACATACCACAACGAAAATGAAAGGTAGGCCATACTTTCTTATTATATTTTTTCAATAATTTAGAAATTCCATTACCTATGGTTTGGTATCCTATCTCTTGAGCCAACAGTTTTCTAGGGGCATACAAGGGCAAGACATGGGGATTAGAAAGACTACCAAAGACCCAGATGTAGGTAAATAACTCCTCACCAAACTAGTTCCCAATTGGGAGCAAGTCTGTCTCGGCTTCCAGGGAAACCCTAGGGGATCTCTTATTAAAGATAATTTGATAAATATGCAGCATAACACCTTGGAAATTTTTATGAAAGTGAGGATGATACTTGGAGTCCCAAAGTATATTATGATATATATGAATAAGAGTCAGGTCCTCTAAGGTCCATTTCCATCACATGGAGGTGAAATCCGTAGTGAAGCATAGGGAATCCATTACATAGGAACTCATATAGAAAGGAGGAATTATATTTTATAAAATTGTATGCTTCTTCCTAAAATTCATAATGTGAGTGGCTAAGTTATTAGATAATATATTTCCCTAGTCTAATATATATCCTTCCGAGGCAATCTCAATTATTGGAGTCCATTGATCCAAGAATTTTTTAGTATTATATAAGAAACGAATCTACATACCATGGCAGCAACTTGAGAATAAGCAACAACGAAAGAGTCTAATCCATATATGCCCTTTTCCTCACCATTATGCTTGTTGGGGTCTCTCCTCCATTCCTTGACGGGTTTTGATACATGATCAATGTTGCTCATGAATTTCTCCACAAATGGTTTTTCATATTTACACTGAGGTTGTGGAAAATGGTACATTGCATTGAAATCACTATCGCCGAAAGAGTCAATGATTGTATCATTATTTGTCATGAATTTCCAATTTTCAATATTTAAGTTTTCCACAACCCCCCGAATCATATTTGTATAAGGAAGGATCTTGGGTCGAGCAAAAATTCTATGTAAAAATGAACTTACAACTCTGCTATAAGTGGTATTAGAAACTGGAGTAGAATCCTCAATTGTAGTTGTTCTTTGGGTGACCCTTGTTCCTTCATCTTTGAATAGCCAATAGATAGATTCCCAGGAGGCAATCCCAACATCTAAATAAAAGACCATGGTAGAAAAAAATCCTGGTGTATCGAGGTACTACTATTGAGTAACTAGTTTCTTCTTTGCTTTAGTTGCCTTAGACGCTTACCGAGCTTGGCCTGAAATGGAAAAACACAAGACTAAATGATAATTTCTTCACCATAAATACTTTAACGCAAATAAAAATTTTTCATAACAATTTATGTCTTAAAGGGAAAATCATGATAAAATCAACCCACAATGAATAAGGTTGTTTAGAATTTCGAAAACCATGAATTCACCACTTTCAGATATTAAAGGAAAAACGTGAATTCACGTGGGTCTTACATACATCAGCATATCAGAATAATTTTATCAGAGAAATTACTTGGATGCATACTAAAATTATGATATTTGAGACTATCAATATGTCATGTTTAAATACATAACGACTATAAGTGAAGGTGGGAAGACATATTGGAAGTTTTATATCGGAAAATGGAATATCAGAGATTTAAAGAGTGAACATCTTATATGAAAAGTCCCGATATGGGTAAATATGGGAATATCGAAGGTTTGAGATATCGAAGGGGAGCAACATTGGACATATCAGATATTGAAAGTGGGAAGCATCGGAATATTACGATATCGTGAGTTAGGTATAGTGGAAGCGATGAGTATCGGAGGTTTGAGATGTCAGGAGTTTTGAGATTGCACAATGAAAATGTTACGATGTTGGGGATTCTAATATGCCAAGTGGCATTTTGTGGGGCCAACAATTCTTTAAAGTATTTAATTTAAAAGGAAACGCCACTTAGCTTTGTGTTTTACATATTGGGAATGTTTGATTGGAGAACGATTTTATCGTAACTTTCTTATAAGGAAAGTTATGATATTATAATGATTCGTTTGAAATCATCCGATAATGCATTATTTAAATAACAAAATGCATATCATGTTTTTCATTAATCGTAACATTTGTAATTTTGGACCTCCGATATTTGGGTTCTGATAATAGAAACTTTCACGTGAGAGGGTATTCTATTACAAATTCAAAATTGTCTTATCTTTATTAAAAACTAAAGAGTTTTATTAAAATAGAAGAAGGGTCCCCACAAATTTATTATATAAATAAAATAAAATTACATGGGGAGTTGTTGAGTACTACAATAATTGGCGACATACTGGGTGAAACAGTTATCTCTGTAAAAGTAAATGAAATTTTAACTACTAAAGAAAAACCTAGAAATATGTAAATATTTGAAATTTAGATTGATGAAGATTACTCTAAATAAAAGAACTCATTTCTTTGTAATTTTTTCACAACTTGTCATTTATTAAAATCTTCATTATCCTTATCAGTCATTTAATCAGCTGTAAAGATAAATTAGAGAACTATAGAAGCTTACAATTTAGATAGACTTATTTGTCACTAGTAGAGCAAATGCTGCCAGCAGGCATCCATAGCCTAGATAGGGTTACCGTTTAACCAAAATGTATCAGTATCCCATCCACTTATAGTAGTATTTTTATAGGTATTTATTTTTTTTCTCTTTTAAAGTTTCCTTTTAGTTACTTGAAAGCCATTGTCCTAGCTTGGTGACCAAATAGTGACAATCTCATTCACAAGTTATAATGATATTGAACAAGTTGGCTCATGATGATAACTCTTGTCTTATAGTTATGCAACCACAAGCCATTATCTTGGCTTGGTAACCAGCAATGATAATGTCAACATCATTAGTTCCCCATGAGCATAGTAAGTTGTCTCATGATGAGACCTCTTATCTTTCAATTTTATTTAAAATATTTTTTAATTACACTCTAAAAATGTACAATTAGTGAATGGGGAGGTAAATTCACTCCGTAAGAGTTGTGAATGACAATTAAATTCAAAGAATGCTAAAACTTCAAAACATTCTTCACTTTTTTAAAGAAAACTTTCAATGACCAATTAGTGGACAACAAGATCCTTACAACTTAATGGATATAAATATTTCATAGATTGTAATAGATGCAACACTAAACTTCAATGTTATAATTTACTTTTTAACACTTCTCCTTTAATTATTAAAACTTCATGTAAATTATGAGAGACCCCAATATGAAGTTAAAAGAGTATTACATAACACTTCATAGGCTAAATACATCGATATGTACATATGATTATTTATATATTTATAGTAGAAAAAATATTTTCAAGAAATATATTTTTTTAAAATTAGCTCATTAATGGGAAGATCATCCCTCTTTCCCTGTAAATATTGAAGGATAAAGGTTGATGGGCCTAGTTTCTCAATGATCTGAAATGGGCATAGCCACAACTTTTGGAATTTTGTGTGTTTTCCTTTTTCTTCATGGACCTTATCCCATTTTAGAACTAAGTCACTGATTTCAAAATTTTTATCACTTATTGAACTTGTATCAAATGAAGATTTGACCGATTGCTAGTGGTGAGCATGAAGTTGTTTGGATTTATCTCTTTCTTCCTCTAACTTTAAAATTTGGTATATTCTCAATGGTAAAGAAGAGCAAGGTTGTTCCTATATAGATTGCACTAAGATTAGTGAGGGAAGAGATAGATTAGGTGGTAAAACAGTTTCTTTTCCATACACTAAATGATAAGGAGATGTTCTTGGAGAGGTTTTAGAGTAATTCTGTCAGCCTAAAAGACTAGGGCTTTGTGCCAATTATTTTGATTTTGGTCAATAATTCGTTTAATAATCCTTATGAGGCTTTTATTGGTATATTTTTCTAATCCATTTCCTTGAGGATAATAGTTTGTAGAATATTTGAGATTGAAACCTCTTTTGAGAGCAAATTCAATCATGGTATTTCCAGAAAAATAAGATGCATTGTCAAACATAAGGGCATAAGGAACATCAACCTGGTAATAATAATTTGATCAATAAATTTGATAATGTTTTTAGAATTGACCACCTTGAGGGGTATTTCTTCCACCCATTTGGTGAAATAATCTGTACCAGTCAAGATGTATTTATGTTGTTTATAATAGTGAGGAATGATCTCATCTATGATGTCTAGAGCACATTACTCAAAGGGTTGCTCAATGTTAACTGGTTGCAAAGGAAAGGCTTGTTTCTTTTCCCTCCCTAAAGAAGTTCGGCAGGATTTGAATTTCTTGACATAAGCACGGGTGTCTTTGAATAGAGTCGGCGAATGGTAACCATCATGAAGGATCTTATGAGTAGTAATGTTTCCATTATAATTTCCACTAGCTGGTCCATCGTTTAGTTCCTACAAAACTTTATATGCTTTAGATTTCTCTAGACATCTTAATAGAACATAATCATAATTTCTTCTAAACAAGACATTATTGACAAATTGATACTGATTAGATTTAAGAATCAAAGCTCTTTTTATTTTGTAATTGAGTTCTAATGGAGCATAATCATTTTTTAAATAAAAGATTAAATCAACATAGATTCAATGTCAACATGGCATACCTTTGTAATTTGAACATTGTTACCTGAATCTTCATTAGTAGAAGTGTCAAAAGCTCCAGTTATTAACCTACAAAAACCTTGAACCCTAACTATTTTAGTTGGTTTTATCTATAGGTCATATTCTTGCAGGGCAGTAACCCAATTAGCCCTCTTCTCTCCTAATTTCATCTGGATAAGAAATTGTTTGGTTGAAGGGAAAGGAACAATTACTTTTGTATGTTCTTTTATGAGGAAATGTATAAAATATTTGATTGACTTTAAAACTATAAAGCCTTGTTTTTTAACCTCTAAATAGTTTATCTCGTTTCCTTGTAAATTGGAACTAAAGAAGGGAATGGGAGCTTCAACTTGTTTTTCATTGGGCTCAGTTAACACTATTGCATAGGATTGTTCAGAAGCAAAAGTGTATAGAACAATTTCTTTAGAAAAATTAGTGGTTGATAAAGAAGGGGCATCTATGATTGCTTGCTTTATTGATTCAAATTTTCTTTCGGTCTATCACCATTTGAAAATTGATTTCTTTTTTATCAAGGTTTGTAAGGGAAAGACAATTTGTGAAAAATATAGGACGAACCGTTTGACAAAATTAATCTACCCAAGAAAGGATTACATGGAATTTTTGTTGTGTTGTAAGGGGATTTCAAAAATCGACTTAATTCTTTCTGGATATATGTATATTCCCTCTTTGGACACAATAAAAACTATAATCTTAGAAGCTTACCTTCACTAAGAGCAAAAAATGACTTTTTAGGATTTAAGGAGATTCAATTTTTTTTACATCTTTCAAAGATTTTTTTTAAGTCATGGAGATGATTACTTCTCTTTTTCGAATAAATTGTAATGTCATCTAAGTACATGGCAATTTTTTTATTGATCAAACCTCTAAAGGCAATGTCCATGGCTCTCTGGAATCTGGCTCCAACATTAATCAATCCAAAAGGAATTTTTTGATAAGCATGCATTCCCCACTTGGTTCTGAATGTGGTTTTCAGTCTATCTTCAAGATGTACAATGATCTGATTAAAACCTAAAAAACCATCTAGGAAATACATTGGCTTAGAACCATCAACTGGTTGCAAAATTTGTTCCATCATAGGTAAAGGAAAGTTATCCTTTTCACATGCTTTATTAAATTTCTAAAATCTATACAAATGAAAATATCTCCATTCTTTTTCCTAACTAGCACAAGATTCGAGACCCACTTGGAATGTCTGATTGGGAAGATGATTTTTTCTTTGAGGAGCTTATTTAATTCGGTCTTAATCTGGGCTTCCAAGTTAGGATGAATCTTCCTAAGTTTTTTTTTAATTGGCTTTACATCTGGCAGCATAGGAATAGTGTGTTGAATGATAGATGTGTCATAAGTTTTAAGATCATCATAACTCCAAGAAAATACATCCTTATATATTTTTAGTAGATGAATGAAAGAAAATCTCTCATCTGGTGTGAGTCCAAGGCCTAAATTGATGTTCTGAGGCTTATGGTAAGAACCCAAGTTAAGTAATTTGAATCTCAAAGTAGAGCTTTGAAGTTTTCCATTGGTAACTCTTTAAACCTATCTTTCATATCATACAAATCTTTCAATTTCACTATAAGTTTAGGAAAATACTTTTGCTCAGAATATTTATTTAGCTATTTATCATGCTCATCTTCATCAATGATCTAGTTAGAGTAAGATCCTTCAGATGTAAGAAAAATTAGGATGTCATTGTCATCGTTAAGCACACAGCAATTAGTTATGTTATCTGGAATGGAGGGGCGAAAAATTAATTCAATTGAAAATCTATTAGAACTGAAATCTTTAGGCGGAATGAGCTTGGAAGCAACATTGGCTAGGAAATCAACACTAGTATTCTATAATCTTGGTATCATATCTGTATTGAATGCAGTGAAATGGGAAGTCGGATATTGAATCAAAGATTAGTAATGCTTGAGGTGACTAGAAACACAATGAATGTTGTTTCTAACTTGTTTTATTACAATTTTTGAGTCACCAAAAGATTTAATATATTTGACATCAAGACTAATGTCCTTCTATAAGCCTTGCACCAAATATTCATATTCAGCAATGTTATTGGTACACTCAAATTCTAATTTGCAGGCAAGCATGGTTTTTTCTCGATTGGGGTTTACTAGGATGCAACTAGCCCCTGCATCATCATTAGATTTTGATCCATCAAAATAAAGAGTCAAAGACAATTTTTTCACATTTATTTACAGTATTTTCTACAATATTGATACATATAGATGAATATGTTTGAGAAAAAAAATCAATCTGATATGAAATAGAATCAACTGAAAAGGGAGAGTTTTGTGCTGGAAAATTGCCAAAGAAAGATTCAAGGGAATAATTTGCAAGAATGTTATTTGTAAATACTACTGGTTCATTTTCCTCTTCTAAATCAATCACCTAATATTTCATGTGTTTCTCCCTATCAGCACGAATTTGATTTGGTTTTCCATTATAGGGAACCACATGTGTGACTAATCAGTTGTAAAGTAACCATGTAGTTTTTCAGACTAGCCCCTGCTTAAAATAAGATCATAGAATTTGGGGATGTTTGCAACTAATATATCTATTATTTGAAAAAACTTCGAATTTGAATATAATCTAATCAAAATAGAATTCATTTCTCCTAAAACTTTTACTTTTGTTCATTCTAATTGAACAATCTGAACAACAAATTTCTGAGGTGAAATATTCAATTTGAGACAAAGTGAATAAGGCATGATATTGGATGATGCACCAAAATCTACTAAACAGCCATGAACATTCTTATTAAAATTTTGAAAAGTCAATAGAAAAGGAGGAATGTGGTAATTTTATCAATCTCCAATTAAAATAGCATCAAAAGAATCAATCTTGTCTAAAGGGACATTGGAAGTTTTATTTTCCCTTTTGAGGCTTTTGTAATGACATCAATAGGTAATGGAGATGCAGGGATTGCATTTAATTATTTGAGTAAAAATGTATGTTATTGTTTTGATTTACCAACCTCATATAGGGAATGTTGGTTTTGACATTTTCCATGTCATCCAAAATATTATATTCAATGGTATATGAGACTGTCAAGGTCTTAGATGATGAGGGAGATGTAGAAGTTGTCGAAGCATAATCAGAAGATGGAGTAGAAGTCTTTTTACCATGCCCTTGTCTTTAGTAGTAGGAGCAGGGGAAGTTTGATTTTTATTTGATACAGAAGTATCAACAAGCCCTTTACTTCTAGTACTCACTGGCAAAGATTATTCTTATTCTTCATTTTTTGTAGTTAGAATGAAATCCCATAAACCATGGGCCTCAACTATTTCTTCTTCTTATGACTCTTCTGCAGATAAAGTTGTTTCCTCTTCTTCATCATCTTCATCGGATTCCGCATTTGATATATTGGTAAGAGGTTGTGATTGTGATTATTGATTCCTTTTAAAAGGTCTAAATGACTTCTTTGAAGACTCAACAACCTGTTTTTTTATTTCTACCATTTCATTAGACATTGTCTTCAGAACCTTTTGTAATCCTTCCAATTCATAAGGGTCTTTGGGAGCTTGCTTCTTGGATTCATATTTAAAAGTGACTTTCTTGGTCTACCTTCTTTCTTCAAGGACAATTTTCTTCTCAAGAGCAAGAATATTTTTTCCACAGATAGATCTTCCTTCATGTTATCAAGCAATATTGATTTATTAGCTATATATACAAAAATAGAAAATTTTTAAGGAAGAGAAGAGATGTACCATTCAATCTACACATCAATACTTGGTTTGGAAGTATCTGGGACTGTGTTTAACATTTTTTTGAATATTGAGTTAAAATATATGATTTTCTCATTTGGATTAGTTTTAAGGTTTTACAAATCATTGATTAAAGTAGTTTTTGTGTGGTCATCCACAAATATCAGCAAAATTGCTCTTCGAACATATCCCAATTTGCAATTGATTCAACAGACAATGAAAAATACCAAGACCTTGCAGATCCTTCAAATGTATAAGGAAAAAGTCTACAAACACAATCCTATTTGTAAAATCCATTAATATTAATTGCCAACTTTATAATTATAGATTTCAGGCTTCTATGATCTGCATTTTGTGTGGTGATATCTTCCGGAGTCATCGCATTCATGCTTTTTGTAATAAAAAAACATGAATGTGATGACTCTGGAAGATATCACCACAAAAATTTATAATGTGAAGGTGTTGCTCTGTAGGGAGACCATCATCGAGGTTAAACTTGGGTAGCCATATTTATAGATGTTGGGAAGAGGATGTAATGGAGGAGTCATCTAAACTTCCCCAGGCTTTTTCCATGGTCTATTTCCCATTCTGGGAGTACTAGGAACATAGGAAGTTGTAGATTATGTGGAGGTTGTAGGAGATTGAGCAGTTGAAGAGGTTGCTCCTATATTGCTACTAATTATAATAGCACTAGTTGATTGTGATTGAGGAATGTGAATGGAAGAGATTATAGGATGATAAGAGGAAGGTAAATGGATAGAGGAAGAAGTGGGATCAACAGGAGTATGACGTGGAGATGATGATGTAATCTCACTAGCAGAAGAGTGAGTCTCTGGATTACTTTTCTTTTTCTGATGAGTGGGTAATGGGAACTCAAAGGGTTTGACTCCAAGTTTTTCACTCTGGGATCTAGTTAATACACCAAAAGATTGTAAGTATGAAGTAACACTTCCTTTCAATAAATCGGATTAAACATATTTTTCTCCTAAAATGGAAATTCCTTCCAATATTTGAATCAAAGTTTAGACTTAAGAGGGCTTTGTAGGTACTTTGGTAGAAGTTTGGCCAACTAACAAAGGAAGTGTGCTAGTATATTTGGTGGTTTTTTGAACAAATGTGGAAGGCTTGAAATGTATTCCTCAACATTATGGAAAACCACTTGGTCAGGATCTTATAGAAAATATTTTTCTGTTGGAATGTTGGCTCTGGCTGGAAATTATGGGACCCGTTTCCCCTAATATAAAATATGAAATGGATGGAGTATATAGGTGTAAGGCCATGATGTAATTAAAACTGAAAATAAGAGTATTTAAACTAAATAATATATCTTGGGAAAGCTATTATATATATTAATAATATAAATTATATAATATATATATACTATATATATATAATATTATATATATATATATATATATATATTTATTTAAAAGGATCTCACAAGAAACATGACAATATAGATTATCAAATTATTATGAGCTTAAAGCAGATAATGATAGCTAATTTAATTAAATAGTTGATGAATTCATTACACATATAAGATTGCAGTGTTTATGCATATAATATATGATTTCAATCACACATATCAATAGTGAAAAATGTACGATTACTTACAACACATATAATAAACGTAATCAAATAACCATTTAACTCTTAAGCAAAGCAATAATAGAAAGATAGTATTACCCAATATATCGTAACTCTGCTCATGAGAAAATAGTAGTGGCTCAACTTTCTATTAAGATAACTTGAGTCACATAGTGTAATCAAAATATTTATTTCCAAAATTTAGAACCCCTTCTCCATACAAATGAAGGGGATTTATAGTTTCAAAATGAAGTACAAATATAGAAAAGTAGAGTAGAAACATGAAGTGGTTTTAACAAACAATGATTAAAATAAAACAATGGGACAATTTTAGAATTTGTAGTAACAACTTGACTAAGCCTGTGAAGAGGATTGCCCTCCCATACATTACTGCAGTTCGTAAATATCTGTTGTGGGCTTCAATTTAGGTTGATACTTTGGTTGAATCCGCATTTGACTAGTAAATATGACATCCCTCAATGTTGGCAGCGTGTGAGTGGTTGCGTTGGATAGGCATATGAGCATTAGCCATTGGCTATGAGGCTTGACTAAGAAATGCCAATGGAATTATAAGTCAATTTTAGATAGATTCTCAATTGTTTTGATCCTTTTCTTGGGTAATTCCTTTCATGCTTTGGTTAGTAGTTTGATATCTGGTAGAGTTCCCTCAAGGAAGTCTGAAATAGGATTTTCCTGAAACAGATTATCATTGATGGTTTCAATGAGGCCCTTGGAGATATCCCTTGCATTGAATATGGTTGTCTTCACATTCTTAAGGAGGATTTCCCGTTCCCTGAAGACTATTTCTTTGTGCAATTCCTTTATCCTATGGAGATCGGCTAATCTCCCTTAAACGTCGTCTTTCCATGTTATGAAACCTGCAATCTTTTCTTTAATATCATCAATGTATCTTCTGAGGTCGAAAAAATCGTCCACTAAGGAACTAATTTTATGGCAAAAATCATGAATGATGGCTAATTTCTGATGGAATATGACCTTTTGTTGAGAAAGGAGAGTATTTAATTCCACTGCTTCCTTTTTAAACTTTGCTAATTCTAGATTAACTTTCAGTTGTTCATTCTTCTTTTTTAATTCCTGAATTTGAGCACCTCGGACCCACAAATAAGAATCATGTTGAACTTTAAGGGCGTTGAAACTATATTGGAGCTCAACAAGCTACCCTTGCCATTGATTAGCAATTTTTTCTTCTCACTCTCAAGACTTTGTTCCAACTACATAATTATATCATCCTTTTCCTTCAAAATTTGTTGTACCTCAGTGGCTTTTTCCATTGTCATGGAAGTACATGCTCCTGTGAACTGAGTGAGTTTTCTTAGTCCCTCTACAAGAGTGGACAATGAACCCTTCCATACTACGTCAAAAGAAGTGTTTCCAGAGACTATGGCCTGGGACTGGTCAACCTTCCTTTTCTTTATTTTCCTTTTAAGAACGGCCTTATTTTCAAGATTGTAGAATATGTCAAGGGGAGGAATCTCTTCGACCTTTAATATGACCTCAGAGGTTGGGAATGCTCGTATAATTTCCATGTCTTTAGTCTCCATAGGCTTATTAGAGGCGTTTATTGTAATAGGAGTCTTCTCTAAAGTGTCACAAGTGTCTAAGACCTTCTCTTGTGAGGAAGTCTTCAAAACCTCAAGTTCCTTTCCTTTCAAAACCTGGCTACATTGTTCCCATATCTCCTCAAGCTTAGAAATTGGAAAATGACCTTCACTCTGAGTAGAAGAAGAAGCCCCTGTATCTTTTGGTTCAAGAGTGTTAGTAACCTATGTAGAAGGAACAATGGTAACCTTTTCTTGGGTTGTGCTTTCCTAGGGAATCTTTAATGAGTCTAAAGGTAAACAAGGTAGCCTTGCTTCCTTGTGTTGTGAAAATTGAGTGACTTCCTATGGAGTTAGATGATTTGAAGTCTATTTGGAAACTATTGAATAGGTGGAATATTTTTCAAAGAAGTCATCAAACTGATCTTTTTCATGAGAGAATTTCCTAATGCTTGACTATGCAGTAACCTTCTTGACATTTCCATGAGGATTGTACTGTCTGTTAGGGATAGTAGGAAAATTAAACTCTAAGATAGAGTTCATCTCACTAGCTGCATGTTTCAAATTCTCTAATGTATAATACCACAATGAAAAGGAAAGGTGGGCCATACTTTCTGATTAGATTATTTCAATACCTAGAAATGCCATTATCTATCGTTTGGCATGCTATCTCTCAAGCCAACAGTTTGTTAAGGACATACAAGGGCAAGACATGGGGATTAGTGAGAGTACCAAAGACCAAGATGTAGGTAAATAACTCCTCACCAAACCAGTTCCTAAATTGGAGTAAGTCTGCCTCAGCTTCCGGGGAATCCCTAGGAGTTCTTTTATTAAATATAATTTGATAAATAGGCAGCCTAACACCCTAGAAATTTTTATGAAAGTGAGGATGATACTTGGAGTCCCAAAGGATATTATGGTATATAAGAATAGGATTCATGTCCTCTAAGGTCCATTTCCATCCGAAGGAGTTGGAATCTGTAGTGAAGCATAGGGCGTCCATTACATAGGCAGTCATATAGAAAGGAGAGATTATATTTTCTAAAACTATATCCTTATTCCTAAAATTTAGAATGTGAGTGGCTAAGTTATCAGATAATATATTTCCCTAGTCTAATATATATTCTTCCGAGACAACTTCAATTACTGGAATCCATTGATATGGGAATTTATGAGTATTAGGATAAGCAAAGAGTCTACACACCATGGAAGCAACTTGACAATAAGGACCAATGAGAGAGTCTACTACATATATTCCATTTTCCTCATGCTTATGCTTGTTGGGGTCTCTCCTCCATTCCTTGATGGGTTCTGATGCATGATCAATGTTTCTCATGAATTTATCCACAAACTGTTTGTCATATTTTCACCGAGGTGGTGGAAAATGGTACATTACATTGAAATCATTGTCGCTGAAAGAGATGATGATTGTATCATTCGTTTTCATTAATTTCCCTGCAATGTTCAAGTTTTCCATGACCCACAAAATCATATCTGTATAGAGAATGATCTTGGGTCGATCATTAATTATGTGTAAAAATGAATTTATGACATCGTTGTAGGTGGTATTATAAACTGGAGTAGAATCCTTGGTTGTAATTGTTCTTTAGGTGAACCTTTGTCCTTCATCTTTGAATATTCGATAGATAGATTCCTAGGAGGCACTCCCATCATCTAAATAATAGACCGTGTCAAAAAACAATCATGGTGTGTCGAGCTTTTCAGCGGGCGGAGTAGCCAACTGCTGCTGAGTAATTGGTTTCTACTTTTCTTTAGCTTCCTTAGACATTTCTTATGGATTATGCTTATCAAGACTGGCCCGCAATGCAAAAAAACATGGCTAATTGATAATTTATTCACTAGAAGGACTTTAGCGTAAATAACGGTTTTTTATAAAAATTTCTCTCTTAAAGGGAAAATCATGATAAAATCAAGCTGCAATGAATAAGGCTGTTTAGAATTTCAAAAACCACAAGTTCACCACTTTCGAATATTAAATGAAAAATTTGAATTCACGTGGGTCTTGAACACATTAGCATATTAGAAGAATTTTATCGGAGAAATCACCTGGAAAAACACTAAAAATTATGATATTTGAGACTCCCAATATGTCATGTTTAAAGACATAATGGCTATAAGTGGAGGTAGGAAGACATATTAGAAGTTTTATATTGGAAAATGGAATCTAGGGGATTTAAAGAGTGAACATTCGATATTAAAAGTCTCGATATGGGTAAAGATGCGAAGATCATAGGTTTGAGATATCAGAAGGGAGTAGCATCAGACATATCGAATATCAGAAGTGGGAGGCATCAGGATATCGTGATTTTAGGATTTAGGGATAGTGGAAGCACTAAGTCTCGGAGTTTGAGATATTGGGAGTTTTGAGATGCCGCAGTTAAAAAGTTATGATGTTTGGGGATTTTGATATGCCAAGTGGCAGTTTATGGGGCCGACAGTTCTTTAAAGGTAACTTTGTGTTTTACATATCAGGAATGTTTGATTGGAGAACTATTTTATTGTAACTTTCCTGTAAGGAAAGTTACAATATTATAATGATCGGATAGAAATCATCTAATAATTCATAATTTAAATAACAAAAGGCGTATCGGGTTTTTCATTAATCATAACATTTTCAAGTTTGGACCTTCGATATTTGGGTTCTGATAATATATTTTTTCACATGATAGGGTGTTTTATTACAAATTCAAAATTGCCTATCTTTATTAAAGACTAATTTTTTTTATTAAAATAGAAGAAGGGTCCCCATGATTTATTATATAACTAAAATAAAATTACATGGGGGGTTGTTGATTACTACAACACTCCTATAGCTACTGATCATATTTCGCTTCACCTATGGCGACACACCATGGGGGTGTCTAATCGCCTAAGATTTCTCCTACGACTATAACATGTGTCGTCGTATGTTATTGTTGGCATGGAGATTATTAGGCTCACTCATTTATCATGCATATAGGCTTCCTTTTAGATGTAAAAGTCATATGTGTCATATATATGGGTATAGAAGCTTATTCTTATGAACCTAGTTTTAGACATTGTACTATTTTGGAGACATTAATGTATGTATGTAGAAAATATGTGATAGGTTAACTCGATAATGCAATATAAATTAAAGCAGAATACTATAACCTACTTATAATATCAATTTGTGGAAGCTTAAATATTGAGCTGAACAATATAACCAGAAGAAGAAGAATCAATGGCACAATACACATGAAAATACTTTGGGGAAAGCCTAAGCTAAAAACCTCATACTATTGTATTATCTTACATGGTGGAAATACATAGGAATTATACAAAGCCTTAGCTCTCACAGTTAGCCAGCTCTTAGTACAATCCTCACATATTCTCACATGCAATATTGGCTTCTCTCTAGCCTTCCTCTCTGCCCTACAAGCTCCTATTTCCTTGCGTTCTTCCTTATGGCTGATTAGCTTCTTACCAAGTGGAAAACCAATCCTTCAAAACTGCGCAATCCTCAAGGATGAATCCTTGACTACATGCATGAGTTTTCTCCATGAGAAAACACATGCAATTGATAGTACAATGTCCTTGAACACTAATATCAACTGGGTCTTTCTCAGAATGGACATTCATGAGTTTCTGATGAGGGAATCCTTAGTTAACTGGAGTAGCACTAGTTGAGTGCATTAATGCATCAACTGACTATTAACTCACTATTAGTTCCTCAATCAGTTTGGAACTAATTTAACTAGACTTAACTTAGTAAACTGGGTTAACTAATTACAACTCAAATATAACTCAATCTTATCTCCTTAATTTAAGGGATAACTCTTTCATGACTTCAAAAAGACTTCTAACTTGAATTTCTCCAACTAATTAATTTAAAATAAATTAATTAATTATTTCCAAGTAGTTGTTAAGACTAAATTCAATTTTAATTCA
>APFE030109022.1:17087-49714 GCA_000404065.3 Pinus taeda | reverse complement strand
GAGATCATATGCTAAAGTTACGACCCTGGGAAGTTGATGTACCAACTTACCCCCAAACGGGGCCCACAGTTTGGCGTTTCATCTCCTAGGGTTAGGTTTGGAATGTTAAGGGTTTTTCATTGTTTCTCAACAATAAATAGGCCTTCGAGCCTCATTGTAAGTCAGTTCAGAGGCATGTAGCCAACACATCTCTTCTCAGAGATAAGCTACCATCGCCCTAGCTAGTTTATTTCCATTTCTTATTGTAAGCATATTCAGTATTTCCCATTAATGAAATGAAGTATTATTTCCGCTGCATATTTGTGTATATGGTTATCTCTGTAATTGGTTGCGTTCCTGTTTAAATCTGGATCAGGTTGTCACAATGTGGTGTCTGACCATAAGACAATCTTTGACACAATATGATCATGGTTATGACCATGGTTGACCATGATTGATTTTTATTTTGAGACAATCCTTCTCACAAGGCAACATTGGACCATGGTTGTCCATAAACCAAAGGGCTTTATATTATAAACCAAACGGATTAATACTAAAACCCCAAGGGATTATAAACCCAAGAGAATAATATTAAACCCAAGGGATTAATATTAAAAACCCAATGTATATAAACCCTAAAATAAACATGGCTGACCATGGTTGACAATGGTTGATTTTCATATTGACACAATATTTGTCATAATGTGACATTGGACATGGTTGAATATTATTGATTATCATATTGAGACAATATTTGTCAAAATGCGACATTGGACCATGATTGACCATGATTGATTTCCGTATTGAGATAATATTTGCAACAATGTGACATGGAACCATGGTCGATCATGATTGACCATGGTTGACGATTGTTTATAATGGTTGTCCGTGGTTCATTTACATATGGAGACTACCTTTATCACAATGTGACATTGGAACATAGTTGACCATGATTATAAACCCAAGGGATTTATATTAAACCCAATGATTATTATTATAAACCTGAGGCATATAAGCCCTAAGATACATATTATAAACCCTAAAATAAACATGGTTGATGATGGTTGACCATGGTTGATTTACATATTGAGGAAATATTTGTCAAAATACGACGTTGGACCATGGCTCAATATGGTTGATCATGATTGATTTTCACATTCAGACAATCTTTCTCACAATGCAATGTTGGACCATGGATAACCATGGTTGACCATGATTACTCATGGTAAACAATGATTGATCATGGTTTATGATCAGGAGATCAATTTTAGGCTCAAAAATGAAAGTGCATAGAACTTGTTGAAACCAACGTGAAATCGAAGATCTCGAATATATGAATCCAACGCAACGTTTTTCACTCAAATCCAACATCGGATGCTCAAAAAATCGCGTTCTGATTGTTTTGGGAACAGGGGAAATTTTGGGATTTTGAGTTGTAGGGATGCCTAGTCAGCAATCTGTACTTCTGACTAGACCATGATTGGGTAGGGTGCCTAGGCTTCAGGAGCCAATGGCAGCTCGACATGTGGTAGGCCAAAATTGCACTGATGTGGTCGATTTTCATTGATTGTTGGGATGTTTAAGTGGCCAACCATGGGTTGCCAAGTGGCCTAACCAGAGGCCACCACGTGGTGGCATGGGGCCACCAAGAATTTTTAGGGGTCCAAGCAATAGATGACGATTTCGAACACGGAACCTGATCCCCACAAGCGCACTGTCTTACATCTAGGCTATGAGGCTTCATCGTTAAGCCCCAAGAGAAAAACACTATTTAAAGTTTATATGGTGGAAGACTGGAGGTAAGGGGCCAAGGCTTAGACCTGGCCGCTCCATAAAACATTGCCACATGTCCCAAGAACAGGAATCGAGGGAGAAAGATCAGAGTGTCAACCTTGAGGGGCGAGTGCCACTGCATGTTGTGGACACCGTGACCAGGGCCGAAGCAGAGCTAAGGGGGGCAACATTAAACATTGGCCCTAGGCCATATACAACCTCAAATGAACAAACGTTGGAGATCATGGGGTGCGGGAAAGAGAGCCAACCCTAGGCGATAACCCCCAGTCACATGGGTGCCCATGTGACCACTGGTGAGCACATAGGGGTCATTAGCCAAACTAACCGTTCCACAAATCTGTCGGTTTTTCATCAATTTCTTGCCCAGTTAGTAAAATTCAGGGCGAAATTGTAGAACTGATAGACAAACAGGCGAATTTGTAGTACAATTAACAGTTAAATTCATGAAGGAGTAAGAAGCTCATAACATTTGGAGTTTTTATCCAAATTGAGCTCAGAAAGAGGTTTCTTAGGGGTTTTTGGATGTTCTAAATCCATTGGTAACATCTTTTTTGTGATTAGAGAACATCTATAAAGTCTTTTTGCATATTTGAGACTAAAGCTGTATGGATCAGTCAGAGTTTGGAAGCAGTTCTGGAGGCTATTTGGACTTGGAGAAGACCTTGTAGGGGTATTCACAATTTCATAAGGCTACTACAATAGTTGTAACCAATAGGGTTTACCTCAGTTTCAAATTATTTTATTATGAAGTTTTTTGTATGTAATTCAATGTGGAATTGAGGTGTTCACATGCTTGTTTTAGCTCATTTCAGTTAGAGTTTTGTCATATTTATAGGAGATGCTTTGATTTGATGTTATTGCGAGAGTTATTTGTAGGAAAACATTACCCAGGAGGGGTAATAGCCACATATTTATTGCAACACTTTTTTATGTACTCCATTGATATTGAATATATGAGGGGTCTAATCATGTTGATAGGCTTGAAGATATACCCTAGGAGGGGTGAACTTCGTTAAAAAATCCATTTTTTTTCTATTTTTTGTGCATAAGTTGTTTCAAGGTCCATTTTTCATGCTTGCAAAGTGTTGACACAACCCTTCGTTTTATTTTATTAGATTTTTGAAAGAGAGACATAATCCACCTTTTCCACTTTAGATCAATTTAGTATAAAAAGACAAAATTGATTGAGTTGCAAGATGGGTAGAAAAAAGAGTATTCAAGAACTTGAGGAGTAAAATTTGGCTCTTCAAATGGAGAATATGGAATTGAGAAGATGTTGGAGATAGCTAAAGAGTAAAATAGACACATGCACTTTGTGTTGGAACAAGTGGTTGATGAGAAAGTTGCAGAAAGTGTCACTCTTGTACCAGCAAAAGAGACCTCTAAGATGAAGCCGGTATGTGCACATGGTTCAAAAAGTGGTTTTAGACCATGTATAGAAGATGATGCATGTGATTTTTGCAAGCATCTCAAAGAAGCGCATCTTATGCCAATTAACAAGAGTGGATGGTTAGATTCGTTTGCAAATTGGCCATCATCGTCACCATCAAGAGCAGAAAGGATGTATGAAAAATTTAAAGAAGTAATTAGTATCTCAAGTACTACTCCTTCAATTCATTTATACAATAACTCTTTTGCAGCATTTGAGCAGCGTACCAAGGGTGTAGGTTTGAGGTTGCTCTCCAAGATGGGATATGAAGGTGGAGGTCTTGGCAAGAATGGTCAAGGCATTACCAATCTGGTTATGGTTGAGGAAAGGCCAAAGTACCGTGGATAGGTTATCAACTTCTTTCCTTGAAATTTTATGTGTTTTTTTTTTAAGAATATGGCTACTTAATTTCACTTCCCGGCAACGGCGCCAAAATGTTTAGTCAATTTAGTGTTCCTAAATTGATGTCATTAATTGTCAACCCGGGGCTCGTAAGCTGATGAAGTGAAGGTGTACTATATGTACTTAAGCAACCTCTTAGAGCTTTTTGTCGTTTGGGGTGTTGTTTGTGGTTAATTTATCTTCCTTAGATGGAGTGATGTATTTATAACAGATGAGTGATGGTGTGTGTAAGGTGAGTTCTAGATTAGTGAAGGTGTGTGATTAGTGGTTTCTAACTACTTGCTGAAAAGGGAAACTTGAAGGAAATAAATGAATTAAAATGAACTGAAAGCAAAGAACCACTTTCTAATGGAATTAGACACCATTCATGCTGCTGCAAATAAAAGGTAAGAAAATCACTTAAAAGACCAATGATAATGTTTATCTCTTCCTAACTCTCTGCCTCTAACACATAGTACTGTGTAAGACACGATTAGGAAGTAGCTAAAGATAAGTCTAAGAAATGATAAAAATGAGAAAAATCTACTTTAAAGACTAGTTATAATGTTTTGCTCTTTCTAACTCTCTGCCTCTAGCACATAGTATTGTGTAAAGAACGATTAGAAAGTAGTTAAAGAGTAGTCTAAAAAGTACCCAAAGTCAGCTGCAAGTTATTAGTATTCTGATCTCAAAAGATAAACAATTTATGATAAAGAGACCATTCATATGTTAGCAGACAGATTTGAGAAATAAAACTAAAAATCAGGTATGAAAATAAAGTAAAGGCAGCAACTATGAATCTGTCAACTGAAACTACTACTAGACATAAAGCAAATACATAAACACAAGCAATCCCGGGTTAAAAACCTGCAAAAGAACAATGCTGATCAGCTTAAAATAAAGGCTGGAAATGAAATAACATAAAAGTGAATTACGCTGTACATGTATCAAGAAAAAGAAATGTTGAATGGAAATAAGGAAATGCTGAACATAAAATACTGTACAAGGCTAACATGAACAGGGGCCCTCCATTCATATAACCCAAAGAAGACTCAAGGTATTGAAAACTTCAGAACAACACTTCTTCTATTACTCCATGTGCAGAAAATCACAGTCAAGAGTGCTAGAACAGCACTATTAAAACAGAGTCTTGAAATGCACTAAAATTATAACAGGTTCATAAAAACACAGCAATAATAAAGTTATATAAGTGTACGCAGACGCAAGTTTTTATAGGCATCTGAAGGATAGCCTAACGCGTACAGCTAAAACTGAAAAATAACTGACTGTCATGCGTAATAAAGGTTTAATTAACATGTCATAAGCCTGCGTGGATAGCTGGAGGTTCTGGTCGTTATGGGCATTGAATCCAAAGTTGGATTATGTCTCCCACAACCTGTGTAACACGGACAAGTCACCGTTTGAACTGACGTGACCCAACAGCTTACGCATCACCGTTAAGCTACCTTTGTTGACCGTAACTTGCCCCTTGTTGACCGGAGGTGCAGATGACGTGGATGGCTGAACCAATAGCACAAGAACCTCGAGAACCTTGATTCCTAAGTGCCCATGTGGCTCATTTGGAAAAATGGAACGTGGAACCTTGAGATTAACAAAAAGGCTGCGGAATCACCAGATGGTTGCGGAATCAGCAGATGGCTGCGGAATCGGCAGAGGGCTGCGGAATGCCTGTAAATATGTCAAAATCTAAACAAAACAGTCACACATTAGTAAATCTCACTTGATCATGCTTAATGACATCTAATGTAATGATCTGGGTGGTTTTATATTGAAAATGAGGCAAAAGAGAGAGGTAAGTGATGGAAAACAGTAGGTAATAGTGGATGATGTGGTGTAAGTTAGAGGCTCTACAGTCTTTATAATGGAATTAGTCAAAGCTTGGGCTTTAAGCCCTAAGACATGCCTTGGGGGGATCCCATTCCCAATGGGCCCCCAACAAAAACATCGTGACTTCCCTCGAGTCACTCTGTCAGTGTGGAGATCTTCGTGCAGAGACCCTCCAACTATATTCAGATAGTTGCAAGGTCAGCAACACACTAAGCGACTGCCTCCTAAATCTCCTGTACTCGTTGTTCTAAGACCACAGTGTTGTAACTGCTTCCTTAGATATAGTCCTGTGTACCCTGCATCTGCGCGAGCTTGCCTTCAATTGTTGTTGTGATGATGAAGGCCTCATCAATCCAAGGCTGAGTGCACACCTTCAAAACTGCTTCTCTGTGTCGCACTGTTCCTACATGCTCATTAAGCGCATTGGCCTATTGCATTCGCGCAAGCCTCTAAGTGAGGACCATCATCTAGATGATCCCTTTGATGCTGTCATACTAATGCTGGAGCTCATGTGCCTCTATCTCTAAGCGCTGGATGTTCGAGTCCTCTAGTAGATTGGTGAGGACCTCGAATGAATCTTCCAACATTCTGGTGCATTCCCTTACTGCACTACTAATCTCCTCCACCCCCGATGTAATAATGGTGGTGCATTATTCCCTTACTTCTAGAGGAGTGGAAGGTTGTGCCTTCAATCGCAACTTTGCTATTTGAAGGTTTAGCTTCAGTTGAACCTTGGCCATTTATTCTTGTGCCTCGAGCACCCTTGCTGCTAATCTCTGGATGTGCACCTATGCTAGTGCTTCTGCTGGGATGGATAACTCAGGGACCATCTGGCAGGCTTCTTCAAGTACCTGGAGCATATGCTGGTTTTGAGACATGACCTCGTCGCACTGCAAGCACAACTATTCCATGTTGATCTTCTGCTCACTCAACACCTGCAATGCGCAACCCTCCCTAGCCTGCAGTTCTACAGTAATCCCATCATGTAGAACATAGAGCATCTCCCACGGGAGCACAACCATGTTGATCCCTATCCCCTTTAGGGTACTAACCGTAGGCTAGTCAGCCTCATTTTTTGTAACTAGTGCCCCTTCTGGAAGCACTATTGTGTTGGTCGTATGAGCGCACAACATTTCTTCGGTTGTGGCTGTCTTGATTGTGAGGCTGGTTGAGAGAGTACCAGCTTAAGTAGTGCACACCTACAACTCCTGAATCTATGCTCGCAAGGCCCCCAACACAATCTGATTCACTGCAACGATGTTTTAGAGGGCCTCTGTGGTGACATCACGCACCGTCTGTCGTATGTCATGTAGATCCCCCTTAGTAAGGGTGATTAGGTTGATTGATAGTTTAGATGCTTTGACCTTCTTGCATGATCTAATTTTCTCACCTGAGCGCTGGCACTTTAATTGTGTTCACATTGTTGGTGGGTTCGTGCCGCCCTCCTATACCTCTATTTCCATCTCCTTCTCCTACTCCTGCTCAAGCGAAGGAGACCTCAAGCCCTCACACACCTTATCTGCTACTTTCTATGCTACTCTTGTGGCCTTTTTCTACTTTGCTACTATCTATGCAACGTCCCGTGCCTCCTGTGCTTTTGCTGCCGTTGCTTCTTGCCTTCTCTTTTGTACCAACTATGCCATGTGCAGTTTGGCCTCGTCCTTCTTCTTCTGTGCCACAAAATTTTCCACTACAGCAATGTCTAGGGCATTCCATTCCAGTGGCCACATCTCCAATACATCAAAAATCACATCATTAGTGGCTATGAAGGGTAGCTCGCTCCACTTCTTGGTAGGGTCCTTGTGTGCCCTGAGATCGATGTGATGAAAGTCCGCTTTAAACTATGCAAAACTTTGCAAGCTATTTTAGATGGTGGGTGATAACCGTGTCTTGCAGTTAATCCCCATTCTGATGTTCATCTCCATGAACACCTAGAATATATTTCTATGGTGAATCGAGTTCATGTCCTTAGTGGCCCACAACAAAGCGTACTTTGCGGCCTCTGGGAGAATTATAGCAATCGTGGGGAATTGGTTGTCCTCTGGAAATTCCCTTGCCACCAGCACTAGGGACAGCAGAAGCCATGCATAGTGGAATGTTTTTCCTTGTTCCTGTGCCTCGCAACAATTCTCTAGGAACTCTTTGCACAAGAATTCTGGATAGTTAAACTGGACCCCTTCTATGCACTTTTCCGCAAGTGCCACCACCAGCGTAGGTACCTCATCCATGTAGCACTTCTGCATGAGCTTACCTACCAGAATCTGGGTCACAACTTTGACTGGGAATTCCTCTTAGTCAGTGAAATCCCAATCTTCAAACTTCAAGCTTGACACTCGTCCCAGGTGCATTCCCTCAAAAATGATATTGTTTGGGAGGAGTGGAGTCTATAGAGAGCTCTAACTCTCGTCAAGGTCCTTAGGCACCTTTGCCTTCCCCTTCTACAGGGGGACATATGCGGGCAGCTTGGTTGGAGGGTGCATAGCCTTAGTTTCTTCCTCCATGCCCTCATCGTCGTCTTCTTTAATTATGAGGTCCTCAAGGTCGTCTTCCTTGTCATCGATTTCTAGGTTAACTGCTTTACCCTTTTCCTCCATAGTTAATCTGGTTCGTAGCGAGTGTCGGGGGGACACACGCACTGAAATATTGGTTTTTGTGTCTTTCTTCGGTCTCGGCGTGTAGGGTGATTTAGGGATTTCCGCAACAATCTCAACCCCTTTAGGTGCATCTTCTATGGTTAGGGCCTGCACAGCCTCTTTGGTGGTCATCTCTGCAATTTCCATAACTTCTTCAGATTTTGCCATCTTTCTTGTCCAAAAACCTCTCAATCGATCAATCAGGGGCTCAATCAACGCTCTGCTTAGGGAAAATAGGTCTCACCTCATAATACACGAGGCATACAACAACTAATCTCGCAAATGACCAAGTGTTGTTTGTTGGGCATCACTTTGTAATTTATAGCACCTTTTGAATTTCAATTCGATTGTTCCCCCCAAATCCGATCCATTAATGCTCCCTTTGGTGGCATATTTTCCCAAATCTTGCCCATAAAACGTGTCTTAATTTCCTGCCGCCACTCCATTTGGTCTCAAGTCAAGCATCACATCGTGAATAGTGACTACAATGGTCACTTTCCATCCAACCCGTGCAGTACCGCAGCCCCCCTTGCTCGGTCACGGACCTTGTGACACTTTGTTCCTTCGCGCAACCTCAACATCACGCAGCTCCCGAGCAGAGTAGTTTATAGTCCTATGCCTCCTTTCAATTTCCTAGAGTGCTAAGAATGTACTTCCCACCACTATTCAAGTGGCTGCACCACCTATATAAGGTTCCAACCTGTCATCCATCACTTTCCTTGGAACAAATCTGCCTTGTGTTTTTATTGTCTGTGTCATGCACTTCACCATCTATTGGCTTATTGGGCACTGACCCAGGTTCAGAAGAGTTATTAGCCAAACAAATCCCACAGCTGCCAGCCCTTACAGTAATAACCCGTGGAGCACAGATTGAGGTCTCACCTGAGGTAGCAGGGGAGGGTATTGGAACCAGGTTTCCACACCCTTGGGATGTCTTGATGTGGTCTGGAAGGGTCGCGAACTGTTCTGTGGCCTTGCGCCTTTCTGGACTATTATCGAGCTTCTACAAAGATCCACACAAGTATACTTGCTTATTAATTAAATTATTATAGATCTGATCATCTTATACAGTCTTTAAGTAAACATTCAACCATAAACCCAGTGTGCACAATCATAGAAAGATATAAATACAAATAATAGATGCATAAACTAGAATACAATAGATCTACAATATTTCAGAAACAACTTATCTTTATTAATCTCTTCTCTCCAATACAACCTTCTTTTTTCCCCACACACATAGCTATAGGGTCCACACACATAGCTACAGACTCTATCAGGCCTCCACGCACACAGCTGTGAAGCCTCTATCTACCTTCTAATCCTCTTGACTCGAACTTACAGATGCAAAACTTTGATTGGTTTCAAAAACCCATAATACCTCAGATCAAAATCTAGAACAAAAACTTCCTTCTACCCTTAGAGCCTTGCTCTATTTATACATTCCCATGGTCCATGGACCATGGGCAGACCAAATTACTTTTTATTATTCTATATTATTTTTGGGTGGACAACCCCTTGACTCGACCTATTGCATTTCATGCTCCGTGCATGTTGGAGATTTAGAACATTATTTCCCTAACTTCTAGGCTTTAAACCCCAAAACCGTTACGTGGGGCTTCCGCTAGCCAATAGGCCCCCAACACAATCATCATGACTCGTCTTGAGTCACTCGTCGATGCGGTGATATGTGTTGCCTAGGGTTTGTGGTCCACCATCCCTGTGAGTGACATACTTCTTGATGCTGCTCTCCTGCAACTCTTCTACTAGCTCCTAATCCATTGCCTTCACTAATTCGTGCCACTGATGATGCTCATTCTGCTCTACCCGGTTAACATAGAGCACCCCCTCATAGGATTTTAGCTCTAGCTAGGGTGCCACGTAATTGTAATTCTTTGTGCCAATGTAGTAAGTCTCTAATTTCTAGTCGCCTATATGCACTGTCTTCTGCAGCCTGTGTTGCAATTTTGCAAGACAATTGCTGCTATCCATGAGATCCCAATCTTCAACATGTGTAAGAGACGAACTATTAACTGCAATTCCATCATTGGGCTCCGTATTTATAGGCTTTCCCTTATCTTTGATAGTTCACTGACCAACCCATGGGTTAGGCAGCAGCATTCAGACCCGTTCTGCTTCGTGTCTATGAATTTCCAGCACATCCCGTACTGTTGGTACTAAACTCTGCACGGTGCCTACGACTGGTAACACCATACTATCCAAAAAGTCTTATATAGCCATTGGCCATATCACAACCCGTGGGCTTACTCCTTGAGTGTCAATAATGAACAAATCCATCACAGCAGGGAGGCACAATAGCTTACTTTCCTCAAAATCATAGATCATTTGGTGGATGCCCCCTATGATTTATGAGTGTTTCAAAATTCAAATTTGTCAGTTCCCTCCTTTTTTTGTGCCATAACATTCAACCTGTTGTAGATCGTTCTAGATCTGGCTCATACCGCGTCTCTTAATTGCCTTCCACCCACTCCCTTTTGCCATAATTCAGACATCTTGTCATGAATATTATCAGCAACGATCATCTTTCTACTTGTCCACACAGTAGCATAGCTCCTTCTGCGCAACTATGATCCTGGTGACATACCAATTCTGTGCACCCCTCGATTGCTGTGCAACTTCCCCACAGACTACTTTAACATCGTGTGCTCTCTTTCAACTGCCTAGATCGGTGAGACTGTCCTTCGGTCAGTTAATCATGTGGTCGGCCCACCCATGTAGAGCTTTAGGCGACTACCATTTACTCTGCTAGGGAAAGGTTCTCCATTCAGCTTGGCAAGCTGGACCGCACCCCCATCTGTGACTTCTTGTACTACATAGGGCCTCAACTAATGCATTTGAAGCTTTCCAGGGAATTTCTCGAACTCACTGTCATAGAGTAAGACTAGATCATTTTCTTTGAATGTGCACATCTTGATATGGAGATCATGCCAAGATTTTCCCTACTGCTTCTGTACTTGCTGATGGAATCCTGCTAGAAACCATTTGTCCTCAATTTCTTCCAGTTGCGTGATCCTCTCTTCTAAAGCCGCATGGTTTGCCATGCCTGTCATCGCTGCTATGCACAAACTGGGTACAATGTATTCCATTGGCACGATGGCTTATTTTCCATAAACTAACTAGAAAGGCATCTAACCCATCAACTTCTTACACGTTGTTCAATATGACCATAGCACGGTAGGAATGTGCAAATCCCAATCATTCCACTGCACATTACATATCTTTGTCAACACAGTCTCCAAGATTTTGTTGAAAGCTTCAATGGTCCCGTTTGCCCGTGGATGGTACGGGGTGCTTTGTTGATGATATATCTGGAACTCCTCAGTGAACATGCTGATAGTCTCATTGAGGAAGTGTATTCTATGGTCGCTCATTAACATTTTTGGACATCCAAACCGTGTTAACACATTCTCGAATAAAAATTTCGTTGTTGTAGAGGCTGTGCAGTCCTTAACTGACTATGCTTCCACCCATCGGGTCAAGAATTTTGTCACAGTGATGATATAGCGTGCCCCCGTCTTTCTTGGAGGTGTGATAGGCCCTACAAATTTCATTGCCCATTTCTCGAATGGTTGCAGTGTCATCTGTGGCTTGAGTGGCATCTCATCTCTCCACAATGGTTTCCCTATTCGTTGACATACGTCACAAGCCTGACAATACGCCTTTGAGTCTTGATGTAGGGTTTGCCACCAGAGCCCTACATGAAGAATCTTTTGTGCTATAGTGTACCCTGCATAATGTCCTCCGAAAAGCCCCCCATGCGCTTCGGCAAGGATCTGTGCTCACTCAAATTCTGGTACATATCTAAGTAATATTTCATCATGTCCCATTTTGTAGAGATGCCCTGCAATAACAGTAAAGTCTATTGCATGTATCACCAATTCCTTCTTCGACTACTCCGAATACCCCCGTGGCGTAGTTCCTGTGGTTAAGAAGTGGATTGTATCCTCAAGGTGGCCATCCGCGATTCACACTACATAGAGTTGTGCATCAAGTAGTACCTCCCCCATATTCATGGGTTTTTCACCATTCTCAATTTAGGATAGGTGGTCTGGGCCTGCGTTTAGACACCTCAGCTTTACGATGACTTCAAAATCATATTCCTAAAACAATAACAACCACCTACAAATGCAACCCCCCAACACAGGCTTATTCTCTAGGTATTTTAGCAGAGTGATCAGTATACATCTTAAAGTGTCCTCCAAGTAGGTAGTGACAATATTTTTGGAGCGCATATACCATCGCTAATCCCTCACGCTTAGTAGTGGAGTAGTTCTTCTCAGCTTTGGACAATCGTCGACTTGCAAACACGATCGAGTGATCAATTCCTTCTGCTCCTTCCTGTGTGAGTACTGTGCCTAGTGCGATACACGACACATCAACATGCACATGAAATTCAATGTCCCATTTTGGAAAGACCAATATAGAGCTAATGCCATATTTTCCTTGATTCTTTCCAGACATTTGTTACATTCCTCATTCCAACAGAAAGTAGCATCCTTTTTCAAAAATTGTTCCATTGGTTCCATGATCTGTGCGTACCTCTTGATGAATTTTTTATAGTAACCAGTTTGTCCCAACGTGGTGTTCAACTGCTTGACACTTCACGGTGCTTGCAGATTGAGTATGGCAATAATATTTGTCAGGTCTACCATCAGGCCTTGCTTGTAGACCACATGGCCGCGTAGGTTCCCAAAGGGGACGAGGAAAGTACACTTCTTTATATTTATTGCAATCTGGTGCTGGCGGCAAGTATCTAGCATTAATTGTAAGCTCGCGGTATGTTCCTTAACTAGTCCAAATACAATCCAAACATCAAGATATACCTCTAAGAACTTCTGTATAAATTCCTTGAATTCAGCTACCACAATGCGCAGGAATATTGCCGACGCATTCTTTAGTCCAAAAGGCATCACTGTATACTAAAAATAACTCCATTCGATAGCAAATGTTGTTCTACTCCCATCCTCTTGCACAATCTTGATTTGGTGGTATCCCGAGAAACCATCCGTAAAGGAGTAGGTTTCCTGTCCCCCAACATTTTCCATGACTTCATTTGTAAATGGCATCAGGAATGGACCATTAACACATGCATCATTGAGCTTCCTGAGATCCAAGAAGATGTGTATTCTCCCTTCTATTTTTTCTCATGTACAACCATTAGACTTACCCAATCGGATTCCTCTACTAGTTCAATTATTCCTGCTGCCAACATTTTATCCAATTCTTCATGGACCTTTGCTTTATATTTTGGATTCAACCAATAGGGTCGTTGCTTGATGGGCTTCACATCTGGCTTCAGAGTTATCTTCATCATCCCCAGGTCACCAAGGATTCCATTGAGCTCCATGATTTTGGTCGAGAATAAATCTTGATATTTGCGAAGTAACTCAACAACCTTATCCACCATCGCAGCATCCCAATAGTCCCCAAGTGTTGCATACTCCGGTTCCTCCTCCATACCAATGTTCACTTGTTTCGTTCTTAGCGGCGCGGTGATTTCGGGGTCCTTGATTGCTGGTCTGCACACCTCATGACTCCCCTCTGTTTTTGGGATATTGATGTTTTTGGGATCTTCCTCATCATCTTGGATCTGTATGTTGTAGAATTCAAGGGCCCGACTCAGCTGGTGCAACCAATCTGGCTGGACTATTTCCTCCGGTTCCATTGGTACTTTGAAAATAGAAGCCTTTACTACTTGTAATGCATCATCAACAATTTCCATCCATTGGTCCTCAAACAAGAATTCTAATAAAAACCCTTCGCGTAAGATAACCCATTCACTTGTACCATGTCAGAGCTCTGTTTCAGTGTACCAGTTCCTTGGGATGACATCCAAGGTGTGATAAAATAAGTGTAGCCACTCTGGTTGATGTTCTTCTCCATAGGCTTGGGCCCATTTGGTAAGGTGCATGCGTGGGTCATTACGTCCATTGTATTTCTCAGTTATTCATAGTTCCAGCTTCCCAAATCTTATCTTCATCATGTGCCTGCAGCTACGCCAATCTTCGAAGGTTCTTTCATGTGTTCCCCACCAACGCGCAGGCGTCGCGTGCAATGCCTATTTTAACGCATCAAACAATTGGTGCTCTGGTACTGCACTTTCAAACTTGGTCAGGAATTCATCTACTTCTGTCAGCTGATCATACATCTGGAGTTTGTCATCTTGAGCTCTTACGCAATACAACAACCTAGTCATCATATTGCAATTTAACATTGTTACTCCATTCAACTGATTATGCCACCACTCATCTTCCTCATCTGAATCTTCGGTGTAGGATTATGTACGCTCCCATGATATTCTTCCTTCCATAGTTGGATTGACCCAATCTTGATTTTGGGCAGTAATCTTGTAGATACAATACAGTTCATCATCGCTTCCTTCATCGTGAGTGGGTTCAGTGTAATGCAGTCCCTCAATTGGGTCTAGTAGAATGACTATGCGGAGTGACTTCTTCTCAAATATCATTTTCCATTTTTTTTAATTAATAACCCCATTCATATCGGTGTCCCAATCCATCCCCAACAACGCAGGCTAAGGGCTACTTTTGTCCATGATTTCTATTACCTCAAAGTCCATTTGGGTGCTCGTGCCTTCGATATCCTTACAGTGTTCCCATGGGTAGGATCTTCTGTTGGTTTGCCATCCGCAATTGAATAGGAGACCATTGTAGTGAGGGCTTTCCCATGCACTCCCAAGTATGTTTAGGTAATACATTTTCATTTGATCCTAAGTCAAAAATAATCTGATCCATCTCATAGTTGCCAATGTGTGTCGTTAATTGCATTTCTTGGCCAGTACACGAAGCATGTTTTCCCAATTTTCGGACCACACCCTGCGCACCTACTTATTAGCTCTTGCAATCCTTTAACCACCCTATTGTCGTGAAGCAATTTCATGCATGTCTCTAGAAAGGTAGTTAGCTTTGAGAGATCCCTCTCCGGCTCGGGTTTATCCTTACTACCTAGGGTAGAGACCTTTGAGAAGCTCTTCCTAGCTTCCAAACATGTCTCCTTACAAACCCCTACATCTTCCTTGGTTAGTTTCCCCTTATCCTCCCCTATGGTTGTGCCACTTCTAAGTGTCATATTCATGTTAGGGTATTCCTCATATGGTTCGGACCTCATCATCTAGATGTTCTACATTGCCATAGGTTGTGCTGCCCTTTTCCCATGAATCTACGCTATCAATGTGGGGCAATCTATCATTTCATGATCGAACTGCTAACAATAGGGGCACAATATTATGGTCGGGTTGGTAAAATCTCACGCATAGTTCCCTAGTGCCCCGCAGTTGTAACATATTAGCTACCTGTGGCTCCTTCCTAGCCCCATTCCTCCCCATCCTTGTCCTTGCCCTTGGAACCCACCGCGCGTTACTACCACGGCTGGGTCCTGACCTCACACCTATGTCTGCATCCTATGGGCAAGAGTGAGGTCCATTAGTAATTCATAACTATGGTAGTCTCATTCATCATGGCCCACCGATCTGCAAAAATTGCAAAATGGGGGTCTGGGTAAACTTTTGCAGTAGATGACAGTTGTCCATGTTGTGCTTTCCACCCACCTAACAAATTGTGCACCATAGTGAGGATGCCGCGCTTGGCCCTTCTTGTGCCTCTAGTCGCAATGGCATTGGTCCCCTCGTCATCAAGTAGTTTGTAAATATCAAACAATGGTCCTTATCATGGCCCTAACCTTTACACTTTATACACCACACCTCTTCGCGCACTTCTGGCCTGGGCGCCTTCTCCTGTTTTAGATTCTGCATTTCAAAGCATATATTTTGTATTTGCTAATGGATTTGCTAAAATCCCAACCCCGGATCCTATATTGGAGTTTCATGCAACCTCATCGCTGTCTCCAATGCTTCAGGTTGGTTGAGATCTTTTGCTGTGATAGCGTCATCCTCAGATGTGGTGTCAATGACACCACAAACCACACACGGTGCTATGCGTTCATCAGCGTCATATTTGCCTCACGGATTATACCTTTCAATCCCTGATCTAGATCCCACGGGGTTTCACCAGGCATCATCGCAATCTCCTTGAACTTGACGATCGATTGCGTTTCGTATTTCTGCCAACTAAACTCCCTTTTTAGCGCATCCCAGATCTCTGCTATTCTGGCATTGGAGTGATTGCTACAGTGCTTAATATAACAAGTCAGTGCGTGATCTTGTAGTGCACTTACCAGGGTAGCCTTTTTAATATTATCGTTCATAACTCCGTGCGCTTCCCACGTGGCCCTTACTACGAACCAAAATTGTTCTAGATCTTTGCTTCCTACTCCTTTGAATACAGGCAACTTGATCGCATTCACCATGCTAAACTTCTGGTTTTCACGCAGGTTTACTAGGGCCACCTATGAAATCATACCGTTTTCAATCCTATAAATATTCAATCTCTATCTTTGTAGGGTTCCAAAATCCCAACATCAACCATCCCTTAGGTAGATCTCAGTCCTAGCAATGGAACCATTTGTTGACTTATTGGGCCCTAACCCAGGTTTGGAAGAGTTATTAGCCAAACAAATCCTAGAGCTACTAGCCCTTTTAGCAACAGCCTACGGAGCACGCACTGAGGTCTCACTCGAGGTAGCAAGGGATGGTGCTGGAACCAGGTTTCCACACCCTTGGGATGTCTTGATGTGGTCTAGAAGGGCCGCAAACCATTATGTGGCCTCATGCCACTCTAGACTATTATCGAGTTTCTGCGAAGATCGGCACGAGTATACTTGCTTATTAATTAAACTATTATAGATCTTATCTTTTTGTATAGTGTTTAAGAAAACATTCAACCATAAACCTAGTGTGCGCAATCATAAAAAGATATAAATTCATATAACATATGCATAAACTAGAATACAATAGATCCACAATATTTCAGAAACAACTTATCTTTATTAATCTCTTCTCTCCAGTACAACCTTCTTTCTCCTCGCGCACACAGCTGTAGGGGTCCGTGCACACAATTGCAGACTTTATCAGGCCTCCATGCACACAACTGCAAAGCCTCTATCTACCTACTAACCCTCTCGACTCGAACTTACAGACACAAAACTCAGATTGCTTTCACTGACCCATAATACCTCAGATCAAAATCTAGAACAAAAACTACCTTCTACCCTTAGAGCCTCACTCTATTTATACATTCCCATGGTTTGTGGACCAAGGGCAGACTGACTTGCTTTTTATTATTCTATATTAATTTTGGGTGGAAAACCCCTTGACTCGACCTATTACATTTCACACTCCGCACATGTCAGATATTTACAATATTATTTCCCTAACTTCTAGGCTTTAAACCCCAAAACAATTATGCGGGGCTTCCGCTACCCAACACCATTTGCATCGTGCCACCCTCGGTGATCCCTTTAGTAATATACAGTCCAAGCCAAGGCAACAAGCTGATCAAATCCCTACAGTAGTCACCAAATTTATCAATGTAATCACGCGCAACCCGTTTTATTACTTTGATTCTCTTATCGAGAAAATCCTTCTTTATTTCTTCCTCAATATTCTTGACTTCTACTTCCACCAGAGCACTTTTCTCCCTTAACCGAACCTTTTCCTTCATGATTTCTTGGAGCCTAAGATCACCCTGTCAAATTTCTTCTTTAGGTCCCAAGTTTTCTTCTTTGTTCAACTGCGCTCTCCCTCCTTCCAAAGCTTCGCGAGCCGTCATATCCACCAACGCTACTATGCACGGACTAGGCATATGATCATCTGTTGGGACTACAGTATTCACTCCATATTTTAGTCTTAGAGGTGTCTTCCTCATTAGTTTCTTGCATGTTGTCCTATAAGCTCAGAGAACTGCTAGAATGCGTAGGTCCCAATCCCTCTGTTGTGCCTTATATATCATGTCCAGTGCTTTGCATACTCTCCTAAAGGCTTCTACGTGGGTATCCTCCTACACAATAATTCTTTCCATAATTCATTGTTCCAACTAGAGGGGTTACTCACATAATTTCCTCGCTCCCACATGCTTATTGACCATGTCCTCTAATGTGAAGTTTGTGTGCATCCACACAAGTTGTTTAACATATGCCTATACCCACTTAGATATGTGCGCATGCGGATTGTTTCGTCGAGCAAGCTTTTCTGTTAGATGCATATGAGCCTTCCCAAAATGTATCCACATTATTCTCCTACATTTGCACTAGTCCTCAAAGCTTCCTTGGTGCGTACCCAACCACCTCGCAGGAATAACACACAGTACCCATTTCAGAGCCTCGAAACGTTGTTGTTCCGGCACCTCCCATTCAAATTTCTTTAAGAAAGCGTCTACCTCACTTAATCCATCATAAGTAGGCAGATCCCTTACCTCTGTCGATATGCAATGCAATGATTTCGTCATCATGTTATAGTTCAGTGTAGTTACCTCAAGTAGTCGTTTCTCCCATCGCTCTATTTTCTCATCAGAATCCGATGTACAGGATCTTTCGCGCTCCCATGAGATTCGTCCATCCAGGGTGGGATTCACCCAGTTTTTCTCTTGTGTGGTTATCTTGTAGATGAAGTACAAGTCATCATCAATTTCATAGTCATGCACTGGCTCTACGTAGCACGATCCTTCTACAGGGTCCAAAGGTACTACTACGCGCAGGGAATTTTTCTCAAAAATCATCCTGCACTTCTTTAGGTTTATCACCCCATTCATGTCAATGGCCCAATCAATTCCTAATAGCGCGGGGTAGGGATTTATATCATCCATAATCTCTATCACTTCAAGGTTTGCTAACGCACTTGCTCCTTTGATATCTACAGTGATTCCTTGCAATCGCCCCATAGGTATTACCTTTTCTTGGTCCATCATTCACAGTTGGATAGGAGACCATTACAGCATAGGCCTCCCCATGCGCTCCCATGTCTACTTTAGTAAAACGTTCACATCTGATCTGAGGTCTAGAATCACTTGGTCCATCTCATATTCTCCAATCTATGTGGTCAATCTCATTTCTCTTCCTGCCCTCGTCGCATGCTTTCCAATCTTCCAGACTACACGGGTTCTCCTGGCGCAGTCCCAGCACATCTATTTATGAGTTCTTGCAATCCCTTTACAACCTTACTATTGCATATTAGCTTCATGCATGTTTCCAAGAATTTCGTGAGCATCGATGGGTCCATTTTTTACTCTGGTTTGTCTTTTCTTCCTTAAATGGAGGCATTAGAAAAGCTATTCCTAGTTTCCATGAAGGTTTCCTTAGCGCGCTCCAAATAAAACATTAGTTCTTTCATCGAAGCCATGCGAACCTAAGTACTATTTGTAGGCTACTTTCCTTTATGATCTTCAGTTTTCCTTCCACTTCGGAGCACAATATTCACGTTAGGGTCTTCCTCACTTGGCTCAGACCTCATCATTTGCAGGTTCTGAGTCAGGGGAGGTTGGAGCGCTCGCTTGTCGCACAGCCTAGCTATCATTGTGGAACAATCCTTCCTCTCATGATCAAACAATGTACAATATAGACATGATAAACATGTTGGATTCATACAATCAAGGGCATAATTTCCTGGCCCTCTACAATTGTAACATATCAACTGTCTGCAACCTCTTCTAGGTCCTCCTCCACCTCAGCCTCGTCCACGCCCCTAGAATCTAGTTCGCACCATTCCTAGGTTCTAATCAAGGGGCAACATTTTGGTCTAGACTCTATAGGTGGGAGTCCTAGACATCATTAGCTCATAGCTTCTATAGGTATGCTCATCATGTCCCACCAATCTACATAAATTATAGAAAAATTGTTGCAAATTCTGTGTGTACTTCTGCAACATATGACAGTTGTGTGTAATATGATTTCCTCCTATTCGACAAATTGTTCACCATAAAGAAAGTGTTGCTCTAGGTCCTGCTTGTGCCTCCAACCTTAACAACATCAGCCCTCCTCCTACAAGGTAATTCATGAACACTAGGCAGTGGTTCTTGTCATGTCACTGACCCTTGCACTTTACACACCATACTTCTTTACGCACTTCTGGGTGAGTTGTCCTGTCGTGTTTCAAAGTCTGCATCTCAAGGCATAAGCTTTTCAACTACGCGTGGATTTGCTAAACTCCTAGGTTAGGATCCTATATCAGGGTCTCATGCAGTCTCATCGTGATCTCCAAGGCTTCTACTTGAGTCATTAACCTTTGTTGTGATAGCGCATTCCTCAAATGTGGCGTTAGCGATAGTACAACCATTCGCAATGGTGTCTATCCTTCAAGGTCATATTGGATTCATGGATTGTGCACTTTAGTATTTGATCCAACTACCAAGGAGTCTCGCTTGGCAGTATTGTGATCTCCTTGAACCTGATGATTGACTACGCCTCTGACTTCGGCCTACCAAATCCTTTTTTCAGCGTAGTTTGGATATCTGCAACCCCCACATTTGGATTGTCATTAGAATACTTGATATACCAGGTCAGTGCGCGATCGTGCAGAGCGCTGACCAACATGGATTTCTTCATATTATCATCTCTAACTCCCTGTGCTTCCCATATAGCCCATAACACAAACCAAAACTGGTATGGATCTTCATTTCCTATTCCCTTGAATACTGGCAACTTTATCGTGCTTGCCATATCGACTCACGGTGGTGGTGGAGGTGGTGTGGGTGAAGATGGGGGTGAAGGCAGTGACACTAGTGGTGGTGTGGGTGGGGTGGTATGCACGAAATCCTCTGCCTTATAAAATTGATTGCACTTCTTGGTGAGACCCTCACGAGCTATTCTTCCTTCCCTCGCGGAGGTGAAATCAAGGGGCTAGTTTCTAGTTCTGCACTGCCTTTGTTTCTATAACTTCGTCCACTTCTCATAGCCCTGAACATCAATGTACTCACATAATCCGTTTTTCACAGAATAACATTTTAATCCAAGTGTTTAGAGACTTAACGTACTTACCTCGCGGTCCTTTGAGAAAACTTCATTCTGCCTCGCTATAGCCGACTGAAGTATCTACCAAAAACTCAGTAATGAATCCGCCTATAATTCAATCGAGATAGTGATCAATAGTGCACGAGATCTTATCCTTCGATTCTTCCAATTTGCACACCAATTCTAGAGTCCACACAATAGGATTATCAAGTTTCCACCTTCCTTGGCTATCTGCTAGCTTTGAGATCCACTCATATAGCTTAGAAAAAAATTTCATGGATTTCTATGTACAAGTAGTAGTCTAGCCACTTCTCCTTTGATACCCATGGATTCATGTTCTCATGTGCCATGAACTCGTGGATCTTTCTATCCAAACAATCTTCAATTTCTTTCTTAGTTGGATTCCAATGATACAACATCAGACATCTCTATGCAGATTCCGATCCCGGCAACAGAACCATTTGTTGGCTTGTTAGGGCCTGACCTAGGTTCAGAGTTAATTAGCCAAATGAATACCTATACTATTTCCCTTTTGGCAATAGTCCGTGGAGCGTGGATTGAGGTCTCACTCGAAGCAGTATGGGGGGATGCTAGAACTAGGTTTCCACACCTTGGAGATGTCTGAGGGGTCGATTTAGTACAACTGTGAGTATCTTCACACAAGTCACATCGCACACTTTCCTGGCCTGCGAGGCCTTCACACCCTTGTTATACTCGCCTTCCCGCAACCCTAACCAGGGGCTGAGGGGCTTTTACGCTACTAGGGAAATGATTTGCACTATTTCCCCAAGTTCTGCTGCAACTTTATCTTATTATAACAATTAGTTATATTCACGTAAACATATGCCTTATGTTATAGTTACTTGCTTCAGCACATTCATATAAGTTCGCATAGTAAAATAACATAAATGTGCAATTCATACCCAATGTAATTCTATGCAATAAAATAGAAAGTGATACACAGAAATATGGTAAAAATTCTCCTTATTAATGCTTCAACTAGTTATAAACTCAAACCGCCTTGCACACTTAGCTGCAGGGGTCTGCGCACTCCTCTACAAACTACTAGGCCTCTGCGTACTCAGCTGCAGAGCCTTCTCCTACTCTCTGACCCAAAGACACAACATACTTAGATTCATCCCCACTTGGATTAGATTCTTTCAACATGTTAGTGCTCAAATCTACCTTAGGCTGAAATAAGGTAAAACTCGAGGCCACATCAAACCACGCTCAGCCTCGTAGCTAGCCCTACGAGGACAGGAGAGGGATCTCTCCGAGTCAATCTCAGTAAAAGGTAATCAATGAGGTCGAGATGACTAATTTGATAACTAATTTTAGGCTAGGTATGAAATACAAGGAATTTGAAATTGATTTTTTGAATGAATAGATCTGACTGGTGAGAGGTTAAGGAGAGCAAGATACTTTCAAGGATTCTCCATAAACAGATGAAAACATGGAAAATTAAACAAACTTAAAGGCAGAGCATAGAAAAATTATGGATTCCACCTTAACACTTCATTTGTTCAATTGCGGAGATTAGAGAAGGAAAGCGATACACATAAACAACTTACAAATACTGAAAGAAGCACACCATCAACACATAAAGCCACATGAATCCCAAATAGTGTTGAAAAACCCTGGTCTTTCCTTTGCCAAAAATGCAGATAAAATATGTACAATAGAGTGTCAAGCTATTCCCAATAATCCAACCTCTGCTACTGAATGAAAATTTACATATATAGATCAAGCTATCCTCATTACCTACCCTCTAGGGGTCAAGCTACTCCTTCTAGGAGCAGTTTGAACAAATTCTAAACATGGAGCAAGAATCTAGATGACCAAACAACCTGCTTCTAAAAAGAAGGAAACTGTATTACATTAATTTCTTGCTAATTTGTGAATAAACCATCTAGAAGAAGGTATATAAGTGCCATGTTACCTTACATAAATCAAATTACATCATGTAGGGTTAAAAATTACATCAAGGAGTGAAACTAGTGAAAACTATTCGAATTCCTGAGCTGGAAGGTGAAAAATTGGCCAAAATCCTCTATGCGCAGCGCCCTGATCTCTATGCGCAGTGCACGTTTCCAGCTGATTTTGAGGCACTTCCCGACACCCAAATTGAGCTCACGATAGCGTGCTGGAAATCCATGGATGTCGACTTTCCAACCCAGGTGGAAGTCTCCAATTTGGAGCTCATTTGCCCCCTCAAAACGGAATTCTCCCAGAGGTACCTCCTGCTGTGGCAAAAGGTGGCAACAAGGTGGTTTTCATGATGTTTTTGGACCTTTTGACCATCGAGATCTCCATGAAATGCTTCTTAAATAGCTGACCATGTGTAATTCTTCATGAAAAATCCAAAACTACAAGCCATTTGTAATTTGGACCTCCTAATCTTGAGGGCCGCGCGCGGCGTGCTACGCGTTGAACTAAAAAACCTGTTTTGCAAGCCAAAAATTTCGAAATGACAAAAATTTCTCCGAATTTGCTCAAATTCAGAGTGAATACCCTCCATCATGTGTTATGCTCAGCTAGTGAATCTTCGGCCAAAACTCGAAGTGGATCCGACCTCGTTTTCCGTTTTAGTGCCTTGTTCAATCGCCTCTTTAGGATCTTCATTTTCGCTTTGCAAACATGCATGCGAGCCCAATAGTGAGTTTTCATATGACGAAGCATGTCCTTCTCTCTTTTTGCCTTCGCCAACAACTTTTCCAAATGAGTATTCACCCAGATGAGCATGGACTCTTGATCAATCGGTGTTAAATCACCGGGTCTCTTTCGGGCCAATTCTCGGTCTTCCCATATTTGCCGCAGCTCATAAAGTGTATGTTCATATTCCAGTTGTTTGTTGCGCTGCACTAAGTAGTTGATCACTCACTTATCCATCTTCAATTTCTTTTACAGCGACTCATCCTTGACCCTTTGCTCTCTGATGATCTCCTTTATCTCCGAGCTAGGAGAGCTCGCATCGACATCAATGATATCCGTGTCCTGACCTCCTGAAGGACCCTCATCAAACATGGGCCTCTTTCCCCTATCCTGGATCTGTACCTGTGCCGAAGAAGAAGGTGAGACCCCTTCCACATGATGTAGAGATAATACTCGTTGTCCTGATGAAGTCAATGAGACCTCTTCCACCCCGGGTGGAGATAGTACTCATCGTGCAGATGCAAATAAGGCCCTGTGGCCTTGCTGATATGTCACATACACTAGAGCATTGACATGCTCAGTCTCAGGAATGTCAAACTGCTGTGAATGCCCTCCCTCATCATGAACTATCTCCGGAGGTGGCTGAGACGCTGTGAAGAAGTCACGGGAAATAAAATCCTCCCAAGTAATGCCCTACTGTGCCAACTGATGAACCACCACGATCTTGATCAAGGCATAATGATAAATACTGTTATGCTGCTGTGCTAGGGTCTTCCTTTGTACAAGAAGCACCATCTTCTCTATGTTGCGAAACATGAAGTATGGAATGTTTATCATACGTACCCTTATAAAATGCATCAACAAACGGACATGGTACGAATAAAGATGGGAGAATCTGCCCTCACAACTGAAATACCAAATGATAAGTTTCATCAAAGGTGCAAATTGATCATTCAGGTAGTGGAAAGTAAAAACCCTGCTCAAATGCTTCATATACCCAGGTTTGATGTATGGCTGATAGTAGGATTTCTCTAACTGCTGAGGTTTATTCCATTGCTCTCCTACATTTGGTATCCCAGTTGCCTCTGCAATAATCTCTGGTGACAAAATGAAATCAACTCCAATGAGGTTTACATGGCCATCATGTAAATGTAGAATGAACAAACGAGCTAGCTCACGATGATGCTGGAAGTGTGAAATTAATTCACAATAGCGATAGCATGACTGACGGCGAAAAAAATCCATTGCAAGTGGTCAAGCTTGCAATTGAGCTAAAGAATTAGGCTCTTCCCTGAGAGGCTTACCGCCTTTGCCTCCTCTGCGAGACCTTCTTGGCACATTACCCTCTGCTGTAGAGTCACTATCATATTGCTGTTCATACTCTGACCCCGTGTCTGGCATGGCTTTGGTGTCAAGATGTCTATGATATATATAGTAATACAAATGTGATGGAGTCAATTTTCAATGTATACTCAAAACTTTAGTAATTTTTCCACAACATCAAACAAACCATGCCATATTTTACAATGCTCTATTTTCAATGAATTTACAAAAACAGTCCCCTTTTGACAAATGAGCAAAATACAATGTGTGCTCTTTGGAATGTTAGAATAGGGTGCACAAATGAGTAAGGAGTTGGTTTTGTCATCAATGAAGGATGAGAGACATCTTACTAAACCACCCACATAGTTTAAAACAACTTAAGGGATGCCTTAGTTATGAACCTAGGGTTTCATTTTCCCAAAACCCCAATACATCAAATCCCTTTTTTGAAACATGTATCGAACACCCTAACATTACTAGGCAGCAATAACATACCTATTTTCAAGCTTGGAGTGAGTTTGGTTGAGTTCTGGGCGCATACACTGGTTATTCTATGGCTGAGATCCAATGCGCAGCACTCAACCCCAATGCGCAGCGCACACTCCTATGTGCAGCGCCTTTGTAAATTTGCACTGGCTCAAACTGCCCAACGCGCAACACACCACCCAATGCGCAGCGCACACTTCCTATGCACAGTGCACACCTAAAAATCTGTCCACAGGTTTGCAAACTCATTTTTCGCCCTCCAATACTTGAACATGCTCTTGCTTTGATATTTGGTGAAAAAATAGACTTGTTTTCACGTTATATACAAACAAAATATCTAATTTGATTTAAATTGATTCAAAAACCCACTTTGTAAGGTTTGGGCACTTTTCACTTTTGGTCTTTTAATACAACAGTGCTTTTTGATTTTCTCATGCTTTTCTGAGGTTTGGACTGATGATCTTTTGTTGATTTTTTTGCAGGGATCTAGCATTTTGGCTTAGGAGAAGATCAGAGACTTGCTCTGAAACATTTTGAGATAAAACAAATACAATTATTTAAAATAACAATTTTTAGTTCCAAAACAAAGTTTTGGACTAAAAATGTTTTTAAATGCTTTATGAGGAAACATATTAAATGATAATCTTTTGAAACCTACCTCATGGCCTGCAGGGTTTTAGTGTGTGTATGCATGAGACTCAAAACCCTAGACTCTAGGACTAAAGACCCTTTTTAACAAAACTAATCATGTATGACAATGAAGAAAATGACCATGTAGTTGTATTTTTAGAGAGATTTTTACTAACCCTGTAGGGACAAACATGAGGGAACACAAGACAACTAGACCCCCTCGTCAGTCAATGGCATGTCCCTAGCGAAATGCAACGAAGTGGAACAAGCGAGATACCTAAAAATGATATGCAAAAGCGTAAAGATCTCTAACAGAGGGTTGTAAGGACCGACTCTAACATTGGCTCCAATGGGGATGGTGGCTCCTTGGAGACGCCAAGAACGGAAGATCTCTGGGATAGTAGACTAGTACCTTATCCATTGGGCGATGGAGTCATTATTTCAACAATTAACACGAAACTTTGACACATTTATTTACTATAGATTTGACTAAAAACTGAACACAACTCTGACCTAAACTGACTCGATTTTAAAGACTGAAAGGACTGACATGATTGACTCGACAAATCTCAAATCAACTAACCTTCATCTCCAGAATTATAGCCTTCACTGCGGGCCCCAGACTGAAGATGAAAGGTCAGTACATATATGCAATAGAGCAGAAGTAAAACGATATATACAATGATGATGAAATGAGCAGAAAATACTTAGAAATGGTATCGCTTTAGCAGCCGACCATTGATCAACCCTCCAGGACAATCATCTCCATTCATTTCTTTGAGAAGGAAAGCGTTTTGGCCACGATACGCTACAATCTTGTAAGGACCCTTCCATAAATTTTCAAATTTTCCGTGCTTTCCTTTGTCTTCATGCTGAGCATCCCACCTCAAAACTATCTCATCTAGCTGAAATGTGTTCGCTTTTGCCTTCCGATCATAAATCTTTTTGATGTGCTCCTGCAACTTGCAAGTGTTTTGAAATACCTCCTCCCATGTATGCTGTAAATGGATCATCTGATTAATCCTTCTCTGCATAGGACCTTCCTCACTACCGGCTTCCTGAAGCAATTTGACTACCGGGACAACAAGCGAAGCAGGAAAAACCGTGTCTTTCCTGGTACACCAGCTCGAAAGGTGACATGCCAATAGACTTTTTCTGACTCACCCTATCAGCCCATAGTGCATTTACTAACTTCTTGTGCCATCCCTTTTTATTGATTTCCAACAATTTCTTAATGATATTAACCAAAGATTTATTAGATGACTCCGCCAATCCATTTCCTTGAGGATGGTATGCGGTTGAATGTCCCAAGCTGATATTGTACTTATAACAAAACTCAACCATTCTTTTTGACTTGAATGCCACTGCATTATCTGTGATTAGCTTACTAGGACACCCAAAATGCGACAAAATATTGGTTTCAAGAAAAGAGATAATTACCGCATCTGTGGCTTGTCGAGTAGGAATCACTTCAATCCATTTTGTGAAGTAGTCCATGGAAATCAATATCCATCTATGTTGTCCTGATGATGCCGGATGGATTTCCTTGATGAAATCCAAGCCCCACTGCTGAAATGGTGTGTTCACCTCAATTGGTTTGAGAGGCAATGGCTGTAGTTTCTCCTTCCCTTCAAAAATTTGGCATTCGTGACAATTTTTAACAGCTTTATCTACCTCTGAAAACAATGAAGGCCAATAATAACCTGCCCTTAGAATCTTGTTCACTGTGGTTTTCCAAAACAGATGGCCTCCACAGTCGCCTCTATGAAAGTCTTCCACAACTCTTTTGGCTTCTTCCTCTACCAAACAATTCAATAACATTCCACCAGGGTCTTTCCAAAACAATGCTGAGTCTAGTATGCAGAATTTTGCAGCTTTCAATTTCAATGTTCTACTCTTATTTCTAGGCATTCTGGGAGGTGAAGACAAATTCTGAAGTACATATAAAATGTTAGCATACCAAGAAGAGGAAAGGAACATTTCAGATACCTAAACTGATGAATTCTCCTCATCTTCATCGGACATGGCAGCAATCAAATTTATATCTAGAACTTGCAAATTCGTTTCAGCCATTAACTTGGAAAGTCCTTGTCCTTTGATTAGCTTGGTTGGTTTAATCTCCACATCATACTCTAACAACGCAACAATCCACTTACCCCGCCTACCTTCTGGATCTTCCTGTACTAAAATATCTTTAACTGCTGCATTAGGGACATAGGCTAGAATGTGAGAATGCAATATATACACAAAGAAATCTTTCAAGGCCTTTACAAGCACAAGTGCTTGCTTCTCAATGATGTTATATTTCAATGCTCTGTCTCTTATAATTCGACTGAAAAAAGAAATGGGCTTTTCAACTCCTTCCCTTTTTTGCATTAATACAGCGGCCAAAGTGTGCTCAGATGCAAATGAGAACAAAATAAAATCCTGCGTGTAGTCTGGGCTGATCAAAATAGGATCTGAAGAAAGAGCTAATTTCACTAAATTGAATGATTTTACTGCCTCTTCGGTCCACTTTACCTGACTGTCCTTTTTCAACATGCTCGTGATTTCTCTAAGATGCTCCGCTAGATTTGGAATGAAGCGACACAAAAGATTCAGTTTACCATTAAAGGATTATATTTCTTTCTTGTTCCAGGGATGTTCAATTTGTTGAATGGATTCAACACATGTAGGGTCAACACGGATTCCATCTTTAGATATGATGTGGCCAAGAAGCTTACCTTCATCCATGGCGAAAGACTCTTTTTTGGATTTAGCGAAATGCCATATTTTCTGCACTTTTGGAAGACAATTTTCAAATGATATAAATGTTCTTCATCAGAATTTGAAAACACAGTTAAATCATCAAGGTAAACAACCAAAAATACATCTTTCTCATTGGCGAAAGCCATGTCCATTGCACGCTGAAAAGTGGCATCTGCATTTTTCAAACCAAACGACATCTTTGCATAATGAAATGTTCCCCATGGAGTGGTGAACGCGGTTTTGTCATGATCATCTTCATGCACTAGAATTTGATTATATCCTAAATAGCCGTCGAGTAGTGACATCCTTGATGCTCCAACTACTCGCTGCAATATGTGGTCCATTTTTGGCAGTGGATAATTGTCTTTTAAGGACACCTTATTCAAATTTCTAAAGTCGATACATAAACGGATCTCACCGGTTTTCTTTCTTACGGGTACCAAATTTGATATCCAATCGGAAAATCTAATAGGCACAATGATTCCTGACTTATACAACTTGTTCACTTCTTTTTCTATCAATGGTAACATCTTAGGATTGATTCTCCTCAACTTTTGACGGAAAGGCTTCTAATTTGGTTTTATAGGGATAGTATGCTGAATGATATTAGTGTCATATGTTTTCAGATCTGAGTAATCCCAAGCAAAGACGTTAGAAAATGAAGACAACAATCTGATATATTCTTCCTTTACCTTTGGTGACAATGATTTTGATAGCTTTACCATCTTGGGATTCTCAATTGTCCCAATGTTTACCTCTTCAACACCTTTTTCAATCGGTCTCAATCCCTTAGGAATAATGTTATCTTTGAGTTGCATCACATCCATTTGATTTACTTATATATCAACATTACCATCATCATATCCTATATCTATAGAGGTATCTTTAAACTTACCCTTATTCTGCAGAAAATCATTGATCTCTTCCTCATCCTAAAAGATTTGCTAGCATCGCTGATTATCGGGAATGGTGGGGCGGTGTTTCACATGAATTTCAAATTTGTTGCTGGAATTCATTGGGATTTTTAATTTTCTTGCTGCCTTAGCCAGCGCATCAGCAACAAAATTTTGAATGTGAGGCACACATGTCAAAGTATGATCAGAAAATAACTTCAAAATATTTAAGACTGCATTTCGATATGCCCTCATGCAAGGATGCTTGGCCTCAAACTCACCCTTCACCTACTTTATCACCAACTCTGAATCACCATAGACTGCAATCTTCTTCGCTTTCAACTTTCTAAGAATCTTAAGGCCAGCAATGAGAGCCTCATATTCCACTTCATTATTTGAACAGTCAAATTCTAGTTATAGGAACACACTCTCACCTTGCTTGGAACTTTGTCTTGAGTGGAAAAGGGACTTTGAATCCACACACCAAGACCAGCACCATCACTACCTACTTCGCCATCAAAACCATGGTCCAAAGACCATCTTCATCCTCCTCCAAGTGTTGAAATTATGTTAGCTCTATTTTTTCTATTTGCTACCCATTATCTTCAGCTGTTTGCTCCATAATGGCTTGCTTTTCTCCTCTTTCTTTTTGCATTACTTCTCTAAAATTCTCAGTTATTTCTGGTATATCTTCTACCTGAACTAACTGACTATCTAGATCATTAAAACTATCAGCAAGAAACACAAACGACTCTAAATATGTATGTACATAATTTACAGGATGATTGATTGACTTCTCTTTACTGGTTATCATGTATTTCATATTTTGCTCTCGATATAACTTTCTCATTTGACCAAAGACTGGAATTGTTGCATAAGAAAAATCTAACTGTAGTGTACCTTTCAACTTTGCTCCCCAAGATCTCGAAATGAGCATTCCAAATTGCGGAGGAATGTCTGCCACAACCACATCCATCAAGACATTCTTTGCTGGAATTTGGTCTAAGCTAACCACCAAATCTTTGATGAGTCTGATACATCTCACACGGCTGGAATCAAATGAATAAAAATCATGATATCTCCCTGTAATGTCTAGCCCCAGCTTCTCCATGATTTCCTTTGGCATCAAATTGTGCGAAGCACCCGAATCGAACATAGCATTGTGCAAAACATATTCATGCAATCTCAAACTGATATAAAATGGAGGAACATCACTATCAGGGGACTCACCATCCAATGTCGGCCCAAATATCAATTCGGGCTGATCATATTCAACGTTTACTGTGTCAAACATGGGATCAAAAGTCAGAATTTTGGAGACTTGACCTCGGTAGCTGTTGTTTTTCATGATTTCAGTCAAAGGAATAGACACTTTTAATTTGGAAATTTCATTTTCCAAACTAAATGCTGAAACCTTTTTGACTTCTTTGACCGGAACTTATTTCTTATCCTTGATTATACTTGCCTGATTTGTCCTTTCTGCTGCTGATATCTTGCTAGTTGTGGGATCAATTGTCTCATTTCCTTTCTTCTGTGGTATCGGTGAATCCGTCTTTGGTGTTGTAGCTTATTTTCTTTTCTGAATTGGATTGATGGGCACATCTCGGTTTCTCAATGAATACCGCTTCTGTTGAGTGGACAAGGCATTCAAATATCCTCTTTGGTAATCCTCTAAATCTGCATCATTTGCTAAGATAAAATCTTCATCTTGCTGGGCGCTTGAACTTTCTCCATACTCTTCTTCTTCAGTGATGTAAATGGGCAGATCATCAGGAGTAAAGAAGTGATTTTGGTCCCCTACTACATCAGCATCATCATCTGAATCTTGACTCACAAAATTCTGCAAAAGAGGAGTCTTAATCTGCTGTTGGGCTACCGGCTCTTGTGCTCTTTATTCACACTGCTTAATTCTGAACTGAGGTTGTTGCTGGCCACGGTAATTTGGATTACGAATTTGCAGTTCTGATTTGTCAAGGTTCATTCTTTTGAACATTTTTTCCATCTCACGAAGCCAAGGTGGTTCTGATGTAGATTCTTCCTTTATAGTTACTCTTTTCTTTGCTTTCAACCGTGCTCTCTTATCATTCAGATTCGCCTCAACAATAACGGTGATCTTTTGCATATCTTCTAAGGTAGGCGGATCTCTGTCTCATAATGAATAAGCCATCTCCGGATCAAAACCATCCGGGAATTTAAGAAGGGCTGATTTTCTAGATGGTCTTAAATCATCCGGAATATCATAAAACTATATTAAATCTGATAATGTAGTCTTGGACTGACTCACCATGATTGCATTTGATATTGTTGTACTCGGCATTGATCTGAAGTGGATCTTTTCTGAGTTCCCAACAATCTAAAATCTGTTTATGAATTTCAGCCAATGTAGGTATACTTCTAGCTCCCAAGCCTCTAAACCATTTTCTTACCTCTCCTCCGAATGTTTGCACAAACAATCACATAGTTACATCCTCTTCATCAATCTCATGTAAATCACAAAAATCTGCCATTTTGTCTATGTGTTGCTGAGCGGACACACTTTGAGGAGTGCCATCAAATATAGGAATCTTACTCTGATAATCAATGGGCATATCATGCAATTGTTGCGGTAAAGCAAGAGGTGCGAAATGAGCAGCCATTGCTCTAGGTGGATTTAGTCTAGGGGTTGTTGGTGGAGTGGGTGTAGCTATAGTATGAGGAGTATGTGGAGGTGTATGCGGAGGAGAAGCGATGTGGGATGAAGGAAGGGAATTGGCTGCAGATTCTGAATAAGTAATTATAGGTTGCAGGGGAATAGTGGGAACGAAAGGCGATTTAGTAGGAATTCTCGAACTAGAAGCCATGACAGTAGATCCAATATTTGCAGATACAGCTTCTAAGAAATCAGCAAGATTTGCAGCTTGGATGTCGCTCTGAAGGTGCCTCAAGATAAAATTTTCAATTAATTTATTGTGTTTT
>APFE030109020.1:565-16394 GCA_000404065.3 Pinus taeda | reverse complement strand
AATGACTGTCCTCATGCATTAAACAAGCTAGTTTTGCTAGAGTCTTTGTGAGTGCTGAAGTAATGCTAGAGTGATAGTAAGAAGTGTGAAGCATAAGGAGGTTATGCTGCCGGAATCCTGAGAGAGAGAAGGTCTTTTGCAAGGCATATGTAGCTGCTTGCCCAGTCAGAGAATAGGGTCAACGTCAGAACCTTGGTTGTATCTTTCTCTGCTTTTACTCATTATAGACGACTATCATTATGGTTCCACTCATGTGTCTTTATAATGATGATTGAGTTATATCTTTTCTGACTGATATATAGTTGCATCTATTGGTATGCTTGTATTTGTGTCGTTCTTTGCATGTGCAGGTGTCCGTTCACGAGGATCGTGGGGATTGTGACCAACCGGAGCAAAGGAACGGGAGCGACGATTCTTCTACAAGTACTAGCGTTGGAATCCAGGTAGGCCATCATCATCGATCTTTGATTTGCAATTAGGAACCTGCGTGTTAGTGTTGTGTGATTGTTGCTAGACCCGTGTTGGGCTAGTGGGATCGCCTCTGTCCACAGAGGGGATTTACCTGTTCAACACCGCCCCCTCCCACCTGATAGTAAAATCAAAATTATGAAGGGGCTCCGAAATGCTATGCGGGCCATCGGATCTTGGGAGATGGGAAAAGATGGGGTGATAGGTGGCAAATAATAAATCGTGACGTGACGGGACAACTGGTGGGGATGATGGGAGTTAATTTACTGCATAGTTGGGAATATTCGGGATGTATGAGGGTGGTTTTAAAATGTAGGAATAAATGGGTGGAGGTTAATATGAGCAGAAGGGTGATTTTGGGATTTAAAACTTAGGAATAACGATTAATACCAAAATTAAAACCTTTACTCCTATGACTTTTCTTCTACACATGAAAACAATACTTGATTTTTTCCAGTGTGGCACATTTTGACTAGCAACTTGTGCATTTATAAAATTATGAAATGAAGCTATTATTTTCTTTTTGCTTCCCTAACATTTTATTTTCCTTTTTCCTTCTTTGTTTAGGAAGCTAACACCTAAACGTTTATTGATATGGATGCCTATAAAACATTAAATTGGCCTAACATTTTAACTTTTCTTTCTTCTGCATCCATATCCTAGCTTAACATTTTAAAATTATTTTTGGCTAATATACTAACTTATCAAAACCAAATTATGTTACAACACAACCAAAGCTATGTTGTATGATCAGGATCTACCTAAGTTTTTATGGGCAGAAGCTTGCAACATGGCGGCGTATATCCAAAATAGAACTCCTCGTAGAGCATTGGGGAAGAATATCCTTATAGACCTCAAAGGTGTACAGAATCTACATTCCTAGCTTCAGGAAGATTGTAGTGAGACTGGATGCAAAGTTCATGGAGGATAGAGCTTTCAGGAAATCTCGAGAGATGCCAGCAGAAGGTCAATCAGTAGATGTTCCATTAGTCTAGGGCAGTAGGGGCAGAAAGGAGGACACGCGGGAGGCCAAACACCTGGATCAAGTATAGTGACAAGTACCAATATTTCCTCAGAAGAAGGAAATCTGGATAGTTCTCAACAGATGGAATGACAGGATCAGGAGGAGGAGTTGATTGAGCCTCCCACCACTAGTGATAGAACCTATAGAGATGTTCGGTAGACACTGAGGGATGCAAAGGAGTTTGTTGAAGATCCTAGAACTGAGAAAAGGCAGCGTAGACAACCTGACAGATACCAGGGATTCACAACATAGGTTGAATAACCCTCTAGCTTTCAGGAAGCCGTTCAACACCGAGTTTGGGTGGATTCCATGGTAGAATAATACAATTCTATCATGACGAATGATGTTTAGGAAGTAGTACCGAGACCAGAGGATAGATCAGCTGCAGTGATCCAGTGGCTCCACAGAGACACATAGCATAAAGAGGACTTATGAACACTTGAAAATCAAAGTGTTTGGATTGTGTTTCAAACCAGGACCAGAGAGTAGATCTCGTTGTCTTGATCATGGAGGTGCAAATGGTTCATCAAACCGAGCTCGTATGAGGGAGAACGGGCCAGTCAAAGTTGGGTTGTGGGCTAAGTTTAAGTGGCCTACAATTTGACCGACCCCGAGGCATAAAACTAGCTCCCAAAATCAATTGAAATTGTTGCCTCTTTAATTTGCCCAGTGACCACTATTTTCTTAAAAAATTTGGATTAACCCCCTCTTTATAAAAATAAAAATAAAAAATATATGTTTGAGGTGGCGGGCCACCATCCCCAACACCCCCAACCCTTATCATATAAAACAAAATTTTAATTTTGTTTGGGCCAACAGGCCATCACCCCCGCCGGCCCTCCCGCAACCCTTACAAAAAAAACAATGATTAATTTTTGGCTTGGCGGCCATCACCCTGCCGAGCCCTCACCTCCAACCACTGTTCATATATTAACCATGTATTATGGGGTGGGTGGGCCACCAACGGTGGACCCGACCCACACCCAAACGCTCCACCATATTAATACATATGCCCAACCACCATGATAGTGCCTAACAAAATGGAGTATGGGACCGGTGAGGGTTGAACTCGCCCGACCCATGTGGCCGGGCGGGTAAAACGAGAGGGGTGGGATTTGATCTCCAACCCCTCCTCAACCAACTTGCATTTTTAACCATTGAGCCAACTGCTCACATTGGGTTATCCACCAGTAAATTTATATAAATAGTCATTTTCAGCAGTGCACAGGAGAGACTGCATGGCACAAATTTTGAGGCAGAAGGTGGGCATGGATTTCGAAATAATTAATATTTTTTTAATGTAGGAACCATGAATTTTGCAGGAGGGCAAAATTTTCACTTTGTCAGAAATTGACAAATTTTATATGTTTTTTACACCTCTCATTGTCACGAGCGTAAAAGTGCTATCCGTTTCTCCATTAGAGTTCTGCATTTTTCGTTCATTTTCAGAATGCACGTGGAACCATGAGCCTTGAAATTTTCCCGAGGTAAAATTTTGATATGTCATATTATAGTCAAGTTTATACTTGTTTTTCATGGTTTTTCGCAGGGATCACAATGGAAAGATCAGATTCGCCATCTAAGTTGTATATTTCCAATCCATCCATGGAGCATAATCTTTAAGGAATCTCAGGGGAATCTAAAAGATTCCTTGAGCCCAGAATTCTCAACTTCTCAGAATTTGGATTTTGGATAGTCAATTCAACACTACTCGATGTCACAAATCTGATGGTGTCTTCAAATTTCTTATTCTCTCATTTGTTCTTATAATCACTTTTCTAAGTGCCAGTGAAGATGTCCAAATTCTTGTGTGAGCAGCCATCTTCATGTGATCGATGCCTTGAGATCGATGGTCCGAGAAGCTTCAGCGGTGTGACATCCACTTTTTCAGATGGCCCTTGTTGTGAGGTATATGATGTGTTCGTGTACTTCTTCATTATGCATTATGTTGCATAGATCCTTGATTGATGTTGATGCAGGATCTTGTTTATTACATGATGTCATGATTCCTTGCTTGATTTGATGCGAAATCTTCTATGCGATGTACTTGTTGTCATAAATCTTCATGTTATGTTTTGAAATCCCTTGTTGTATGTTGTTGGGATACTCTTGTTTTCATCATGCATGTTTTTTGAGATCCCTTTTGTGCGATGTTAGCGGGATGTTTATCATGCATGTTTTTGTGTCATAGTGATAGGAGTCTTTTGATTGAGAGTTCTAGTTATGGAACATCTCTTAGAGCCACTCCTGCATGAGGGCATTTTTCCTTGTATGATCGCAACATCATGTCTTGTGTACATCACCATTATTGATAGCACTTAATGCAGCGACCTGCACCATCTTGACACCGGGGCCTGGAGATGTATTCCCTCCTGGACGAACTTCGTTATCAACACTTATGTTTTCATGTGTTGATGATTGTCTTGTTCTTCTTCTTTTCCGCATGCAGATGAATTCATTAATGTTATTTTAAAATGCAATTTAACACATCACGAAAGTAAAAGGTCTTGGAAGGGTCCTTCTTTGCACCCAAACCTGGATCAAGTGGTATTAGAGTGGTATTTGCGTTGATGTGAATTGCAGTGTGAACAATGACAGAGAATGAAAGAGCGATGTACGAGACCATGGTCAACATTTCCAAGAAAGTGGAAATCATGTATGAAACTCTACAGTAAGAGACAGAGGAAAAGGAGTGATTACAACATCAGTTGCAAGCTATAATGGAGGAACTGAAGCAAAACAAACATAATCTTCAAATAGAGAACAATGAATTGAAGATGCATCTACATGAAGAGAAAGAGGAAAAACAAAGTTTGCTACGACAGCTGCAATCAAAGGACAAGGCCTTGGAAAAGCTGCAACGATACCCATGTGAGGTAAAAATTAGTTCTCCACCTTCATGTATGTTTCGTGATGATGATTTCGCTGTGTTTGAAAATCACACCACAAGAATTGGCTCCAAACTGTTAAAAAGAATGGGGTATGAGGGAAAAGGCTTGGGCGTTAATGGCCAAGGCATTGTCAACCCCATCAAAGTAGAGGAATTACCTCGTCAAGCAGGACTTGGGTATGTCAGGAAAGAAGTTGGGGAATGCATTAAGACAGCGAGCGAACCACCAACAACGAATGATGAGAAACCCTCATCAGATCTTTCCAAATCGAAAGAGGAGGTAAAATATGTTGATTTCCTTTCGATTTCATCTTCTCATAGTATGATGTCTATTGGAGATTTGGAGATCCCAATTACAGGGAAAAACATGAGGCTCCTTACAAGGATGAGGCACGAAGAGGAAAAAGAACTTGGTGTTAATTACCAAGGCATAACTCAACCTTTGGAAGTTGTGCACGAACATCGATTGGAAAGCTCGAGATACACTAAAGGAGAATGCTCAAAGGTTTCGTATGATTTTGAGACATTGTCGAAATCGTCGATGAAAGAGAATGATGGGAACACATCCTCATCATCCCATGGCAGTGCCCATTGTAGGGAGAGAGGTGAGGCAAGCTCTCATCGCCATACTGGCATCAGAGACAGCAAGGGAAGGTATAACCATTTTAGATCTTCGAATGTTCATTTTGATTATGATCATGTTGTTAATAATGAATGAAGATCGAGGCATGGAAAAAAAATGTACCTTTTGTGGTTTACCCAACCATACCTTTTCTAAGTGTTGGAAAAGAATGGCAGCGCTCAAAAGGATGAGGTGTGAAAGACCCTCTCAACAACATGAAAAGAAATAGATTAAGCAGATATGGAGGAAGAAAACCTACTGCAGTCATTGCGATAGAAATGGCCATCAAAGAGCCACTTGTTGGAGGTTCCATCCAGAGCAATGCCTTAAAGAGAAAGCATCGGTATGTGAACAAGGAAGAGCAGTTGTTCGACAAACAAAACCACCTCAAGGAGGTGACCCATCCACACTGATAAGTGAAAAGTGGTTTCTAGACATGTTGTCATTTCATGGTCCTTCTTTTGTAAATCATTTGTTGCATTTTAGAGTGTAAAAGTGATGATGTGTTTTCCATCACTTTTTCAGCAACAATGATGTCTGGTCATGCTGAGTCATATTTTAGACTCTGGAAGTGATGCTATGTTTCCATCAATTGTCAAAACATTAGTGTCTGGCCTTACGTATGTAAATCATGTGTTGCAGTGATGATGTCTTTTCCATCACTTTTTTGAAGCAACAACAATATGTTGGCCTTGTTGTCCTAGCTGGGGCATTGCGTCCATCTTGTTGTAAACCTGACCACCGAGTATGTGTTATAAACTCATGGAAAGTGTGGGATGTTTGGGTTTTTAGTTGGTCATGTCATTCAAGCATGTAATTTGCAAAACAATGTACTGCAAGTTGCAGAAATAGCAGGTGTCGGCTCGTCGCTTAAGGCTTCGAAGAATAAAGGTGAAGGATATGGAAGCGAGACTTTTTCAGGACACTTGTGATGCAGATAGGGTACAGAGAAAGTTTCAGATTATTTTTCATGTTTTTGGAGGACCAAAAGCTCCTTAGTGGGGAGGATTGATCTAGGTGGCTCTAGAGAGACACACATGACAAAGAGAGCTTATGAACGCTCAAAAATCAAAGTGTTTGGATTATTCTTCGAACTAGGACCAGAGCGTAGATCTCATCGTCCTGATTGTGGAGGTGTGAATGGTTCGTCAAACCGAGCTCATATGAGGGAGAACGGGCCAGTGAAAGTTGGGATGTGGGCCAGGTTTAAGTGTCCTACAATTTGACCGACCCCGAGGCATGAAACTAGCTACCGAAATCGGTCGAAATTGTTGCCTCGTTAATTTTCCCAGTGACCCTTATTTTCTAAAAAAAAATGTATTAACCCCCTCTTTATAAAATAAATAACAATATATATATATATATATGTGTGTGTGTGTGTGTGTGTGTGTGTGTGTGTTTGAGGTGGCGGGCCACCACCCCTGCCACCCCCAACCCTTATCATATAAAACAAAATTTTAATTTTGTTTGGGCCAATGGGCCATCACCCCCATCGACCCTCCCTCAACCCTTACCAAAAGAAACATTGAGTAATTTTTGGCTCGATAGCCATCACCCCGCCGAGCCCTCACCTCCAACCACTGTTCATATATTAATCGTGTATTATGAGGTGGGTGAGCCACCGGCAGTGGACCCGGCCCACACCCCAACGCTCCACCATATTAATACATATTCCCAACCGCCATGATAGTGCCTGACAACACGGAGTACAGGACCGGCAGGGGTCAAACCTGCCTAGCCCGCGTGGTCGGCCCCTAAGCAGGCAGCCCCAAACTTAAAACAAACGCCAACCAAAACATGTGCCAAAATGTTAACACAACAATATGCGCCAAACTTTAGTGCCATGTGATAGGATTTTGGGGGCGGTCTACCCAATGCGGACTCCACCCCCATCCTTAATACATTTTTTTATAATGAAAAGACTTATGCAGGTAAAACGAGAGGGGTGGGATTTGATCCCCTGACCCCTCCTCAACCAACCTGCATTTTTAACCATTGAGCCAACTGCTCACATTGGGCTATCCGCCAGTAAATTTATATAATCATTCATTTTCACTAGTGCACAGGAGAGACTGCAGGGCACGGAGTTTGAGGCAGAATGCGAGCACAAATTTCGAGACAATTAATCATTTTTTAATGCAGGAACCATGAATTTTGCAGGAGGGCAAACTTTTCACTTTATCATAAATTGACAAATTTTATATGGTTTTTACACCTCTTATCACCACAAGTGCAATGGTGTTTTCTGTTTCTCCATCAGAGTTCTTCATTTTTTGGTAATTTCAGAATGAACGTGGAACCACGATTTCAGTGAAAATAGGAAGTGGAATTATAAGCCTTGAAATTTTCCCAAGGAGGTAAATTTTGATATGTCAGATTATAGTCAATTTTATACTTGTTTTTCATGGTTTTTCGTAGGGATCGCAATGGAAAAATCAGATTTTCCATTTGAGTTGCAGATTTCCAGTCCATCCAGGAGCAAAATCTTTGAGGAATCTTGGGGGAATCTAAAAGATTCCTTGAGCCCAAAATTCTCAACTTCTCAAATTTGGATTTTGGACGGTCAATTTAGCACTACTTGATGTCACAAATCTGATGGTGTCTTCAGATTTATTATTCTCTCATTTCTTCTTCTAGTCACTTTTCTAAGTGCCACTGCAGATGTCCACATTCTTATGTGAGCAGTCATCTTCATGTGATCGATGCCTTGAGATCGATGGTCCAAGCAGCTTCAGCAGTGTGACATCCACTTCTTCAGATGGCCCTTGTTGTGAGGTATATGATGTGTTCATGTACTTCTTCATTATTCATTATGTTGCACAGATCCTTGATTGATGTTGATGCAGGATCTTTTTTATTACATGTTGTCATGATTCCTTGCTTGATTTGATGCAGAATCTTTTATGCGATGTACTTGTTGTCATAACTCTTCATGATATATTTGGAGATCCCTTGTTGTATGTTGTTGGGATACTCTTGTTGTCATCATGCATGTTTTTTGAGATCCCTTTTGTGCCATGTTGGCGGGATGTTTATCATGCATGTTTTTGTGTCATACTGATAGGAGTCTTTTGATTGAGAGTTCCAGTTGTGGAACATCTCTTAGAGCCACTCCTGCATGAGGGAATTTTTCCTTATATGATCGGGACATCATCTCTTGTATACATCACCATTATTGACAACACTTAATGTAGCAACCTACACCATCTTGACACCGGAGCCCGGAGACGTAGTCCCTCCTGGATGACGTCCATTATCAACGCTTATGTTTTCATGTGTTGATGATTATCTTGTTCCTCTTCTTTTCCGCATGTAGATGAATTCATTAATTTTCTTTTAATATGCAATTTAACACATCACGAAAGTAAAAGGTCTTGGAAGGGTCCTTCTTCACACCCAGACATGGATCATGCAGGATCAAGATGGATCTACAAGATTAAGAATGTTGCAGATGGAAGTATAGAGAAGTAAAGGACTAGGTTTTTGGCAAAGGGGTACGCACAAAAAGAAGGAATAGACTATGAAGATATCTTCACCTCAGTTTCTTGTTATACCTTTATCAGATCTCTTATATTGCTAACAGGTCAAATGGGATGGGAGATTCACCAGATGGATGTCAAGACAACATTCTTGAATGGGGTGATAGAAGAGGAGGTGTATATAGAACAAATCGAAGGCTTCGAAACTCATGAGAAGAGAACTCATGTATGTAGATTAAACAAAGCTCTGTATGGGCTCAAGTAGACACCCTGAGCATGGTATCATCGGATTGATAGTTATTTACAGCATTTTGGATTTGTCAAAAGTGATGTTGATCCCAATCTCTACTGTTTGATGGTAGAGAATGAGCCACTTATTCCAGTATTATATGTGGATGACTTGTTTTTAACAGGGTCATGTAGGCTCATACATGATTGCAAGAGGAATCTTGAAGTTGAATTCGACATGAAGGATATGGGGTTGATGCATTATTTTCTAGGGTTGGAAGTTTGGAAGAAGAATGGGGAGATCTTCCTTGGGTAAGGAAGATATGCTAAGAGATTTTGAAGAGATTCAGAATGCAGGATTGTCGACTCATGGCTAGTCCCATGATCACCAATTAGAAGAAAATAGATGCACCAGGAGATAAGGAAGTGGATCCCACCTTGTACAGACAACTCATTGGGTCACTCATGTACCTGGTCAACACTAGGCCAAACATTTGCTTTGTTGTCAACACTCTTATTCAGGCCATGGTGGAACCAAAAAGGGTGCATTGGGTGAAAATGAAACACTTTCTCAGGTATGTGAGTGGAACATTTAGATATGGGTTGAAACATGAGAGCAGGATGTCAGGTTGAATGGGTTCACAAATGCAGATTGGACAGGTAGTTCAGTAGACCCAAAAAGTACCTCTGGGTACTGCTTCAGTGTTGGATCAGGGATGATATCTTGGTGTAGCAAGAAAAAAAAGTTGGTAGCTTTGAGCTCAGCAGAAGCAGAATATATGGTAGCCAACACAACTACGTGTGAAGCTATATGGCTTAGAAAATGGCTTGTGAGTTTTTTCAGAAAAGGGATGGAAGCGACCAGGGTTTACTGTGATAATCAGAGTGGTATCAAACTCTCTGAGAATCAAGTATTTCATGATTGATCGAAACACATTAACACCATATGTCACTTTATCAGAGACTGTGTTTAGCATGGGGTAGTACAACTACAGTATGTCCCCACAAGAGATTAGGTAGCAGACATACTCACAAAGGCTCTAGGAAGAGCTAAGTGCATTCATTTCAGAGAGCAGATGGGTGTGGTATAGAATTTGTTTCAGTAGTAGTAAAAGGTGATTTCTCAGCTATAGTGGTAGAGGGAGTTGCAGTACGGATGTAGTGTTGACAAGTGGTAGGGTCAACAGCAATACATATGTAGCATTTGCACAGTAGTTTGTGGGTAGGATGTCAGAAATCATCAAGCACAGAGGGAGATGTTACAAAACAATGTGATGCTTTAGCAAGTTACATTACTAGAGCACATTCCTCGCTAACAAGGATTGTTGATTTCTGGTAGCATCGGATGTGCTCTAAGTCTCAAATTTTGCAGGGAGGCTTGGACACATGCATTCTCCAATACCTAGAAATCATTTTGGGAAATTCCGCCCAGAGACAATTTTATTAAAATAATTAATTATTTTTAATGGGACCCTAAGTCTAATCTTAGGAAATTAAAATAATTAATGGGTATTAATCTAAACTGTGGGTGAAAATTCTAGAAGAAGGCGGAGATAAAGTCAATATGGTCCTAAACATTGATTATGACCTAATCTAGGCCATTGATTAATCAACAAAAGGACCATAAGAGAAGCTTGATGGGCACATGGAGAAGAGGGAGGACAACATAGAAGTTGTGATGCAGGGAGAGATAGCGCAGGGGCAGTTTGATACCGGTACTATGTGGGGCTGTTTGACACTAGGATATCATGGGAAGGTTGACGATGGGACATAATGAGGTGCAGAGAGAAGATAATCACTTCTCCTAGATTAGAAACTTGTAAGGAAGCATCTGTAAGTTTTCTCACAGAGAATCGTCTTCTATTATGCTGGTTATAACTTGTACATGAGATTTTTGTTGAAGAATAATAAAGAAACCCTCATCTGCTGCACCTGTTTCCCACATTGGGTTTTTTTGGGGATGATTGCCAAAAAATAATTGTGTCATAGTGGTTGTACTTGTGCCAATATTTTTCTTGACATTTAATTTCCGCAATATTTTACTTATGAAGGATGTAGTAGAATTTATTTCGATATTTATCATAAGAAAATTGTGAATAACTTATTTTTGAGTTAAAAAGAAGAAGAAATAATATTAATCACTTCAGTTGGATTTCTATTTAGAATTTTTTACAAAAATCTCATTCACTTCGGCTTCCCGATAATAAATTTTCACAACTATCCACTTCGCACTTCTGCCCAGCAACATGATTTCACACTTCTGCCCAATAGATGAGAAGATGAGAAGTGATGCTCCAAGTGAATTCATAGTCCTTCATTTTACGGACTTCTTGTGGGGTATAATGGGTCCTTAGGCCGACTTCATCTTATCTTGGGCGGCATGGTGTGGAGTTTCCATAATTCATATTTGAATCAATACTAAACGGATTTATATGATTCAAAAGCCCAAGAAGGGTCTCTTTAAATGTAAAATAATTCTATAGACTCAAAATAAATCGTAGAAGTCCTCAATGGGGATTTTGACCTAAAACATGGTGACCCAAGCATGAAATCCATTCTTTAATAAGTCACAATAATAATAATAATAATAATTATTTTCTTTATTCTTTTGACAAGTACATTACATGATGACCCAAGTACATTATTGAAGACCAGACATAGTTACTTTTTCCAGCAGGAAACATGGTAGAGTTTGGAGGGTTGACTTGGCACTTGGGTCACTAGTTAGTTTGACTTGGATTTCTCTTGTTGATGAAGAATATATAAGGAAAGGATTGATGGATTTCCCCATGTGGGTTTTTCCCTAGCCTATGGTCTAACTTCTGGTGTCTATTGTCTTCTATGCATTGTGATCTCTATAATTAAATGTATAATTGCTTGATGACATAACTGGAGTAAGAAAATGCTAAATAAAAACCTATATATATAGTCACAAGTTATTATCATGTTAACAAATTCTCTCTTGCATTGAAAATTCATTAAAATGTATTACAATCTCACAACACCTCTCTAAACCTTGTCTTTGATGAAGTAGTATTTGATCTCTATGTGCTTGGATCTATTATGAAACACTGGATTCTCTGAAATCTTGATTCAAATTTGATTATCAAAGCGAATCACAATAGGCCCCAACTCAAGACCAAACAACCTTGAGAGCATCTTGCAAAGACATATGGCCTCACAACTTTCCAAACTAGCTATCATGTCCTCAGCCTCTGATAAGCTAAGTGTTGCTTCCTACTAAACCACGAGATCACTATTGACCCCAAGCTAAGAAAGCACCCAAATGTAATCATCCTGTCCATTACACTTGCATCCCAATCTGAATTTGTGTAGTCTTGCAAAAAAACTTCACCAAATATAACATATATTCCACTGTACCACAAAGATACCTCAACACATGCTTTGTGTCCACCCAGTGAACCCTCCTTTGCTCCACCATAAATTGGTTGTGTATTCATTGCAAATCATATATCCAGTCTAGTATTAACTAGATACATCAACGACTTGATCATCTACCTGTACAATGTGGGATCCACCAACTCACTCTTAGAAGCATTAAGCTTCCTCAAGCTGGTAATCATGGGTATAAACATCATCATACAATCCTCAATCCTAAATCTCTTCAAACTCTCAAATACATACTTTCCCTCCCCTAGGAATATCTCTCTTGGCTTCTACTATAACATCCTCTTGAAAATGTAACTATTGTCGGTCTTCGTAATGTAATAAAATGTAATTTTTATCATTGATATTTTTATTATATTCATTATTATTGTTTTGTTTTTGGTCAAAGAATGTTCTTCATGCTTAGATCCAAAAAGATCTAAAAAAGAAATTATTTTGAGTCAAAAGAAATGTATTTGAGTCATGTCTCATTTGGACATTTATAAGAAAAAGAAAAAGAATTTTTGTTTTGAGTCAAAGAGACAATAGAAGACCAAGTCGACCCTCCTTGGAAAATTCGACCTATGTGGTACCTATTCGACCCTCCTGTGACAACTATAAGATTCAACTCGACCTCTTGGAGCTATTCATTCATTCATCACATACATCATCAATTTTTGTGCCTAATCAAGGAGAAGAAGAGCTAATGTAAAAGGAGAGATAACAAATGGTTTTCTAACTTGTTTCTGCTAACACATGTGACGTTTCTATGGCATCTTTGTGAATATTATAGGTCTGAAATTCATCCTTCATTGTAGGTCCAAAAATTCTGTGATTTGAACAAATTTAAGAGGGTTTCACTAGCGTTGACTTTTGTTGACTTTGAATTAGTTGGAGGTGAGTTAGGGGAGGGTTGACTTGGGGTCCTTGTGACAATATTGGTCCTGGTCTTTGAGTCTTAGATATCTCATTTTGATCTGATTCTATAAGAGAAGGATTGTTTGGTATTTCCCTCTTGTGGGGTTTTTCCCTAGCTTGGAGCCTAATCTTTGGTGTTATGTGTCTCTTTGTGATCTTTATGTTTTGCACATTTGTATAATTACTTGATGAAGAAGATAATATAAGTTATAAGAAGCCAACACACATTCACAAGTAATTATCAATTTAACATAAATCAATCATTCTCTTCTAGTACTTGGTTTATCAACATGGTATCAGAGCTATGGTGAAAGGAAGGAAATTTTAAAGATCACAAATTGTTGGAATATTTGAAGACTCTATTGCAACAATTATCTCTCCCCATATCAAAGCAAAGAAAGAAGGCTTGAAGATTATATTGTTGAAGACATCCTCATAACATCTATATATCTCTTGTGAAAATTATTGAAGGCTTTTAGAAATATCATCAAGTTCTCTCTCACTCATCAGTGCTCTTGCTCACTCATCAACATTCTTGAAGACACTCTTATAACAACTTCTCTTGCTTTGACAAGCGCTCTACTATACTTTATGTGTAAAATCCTCCAAATGACATTTGTTTGCAAGGAAGACAACCAACTTGATGGAATATCTAATTTCAAGGCTTGGAGAAAGATAATTGATCCAATTCTCAAAGAAAATGAAGTCATGCAATTTTGTGATGGCAATGATCCAGTACCAGATAAGAATAATGCTCAAGAAATATCCAAGTACAACAAGGGAGAAATTCGAGCTCAAATAATCCTCTTTGAGCCTATCAAATATCATCTCATCTATTTTGTTTCAAATCTATCTACATCGAAAGAAGTCTATGATAAATTTGTCAAACTATATATTGTTAATACTACCGATCAGAAGATATATCTAAGGAATAAAATTTATGGAGCAAGAATATCACAGGATGAATATATGGCTTCATACTTTATGAAAATATAAAAAATAAAGGATAAACTTCAAGGGCTTGGAGAAATCATATTTAATTATGAATTAATCACTTATGTACCCAATGCTCTACCTCAAGCTTGGAATGGTTTTGCAAGTGGAACCATGCAAGAAAAGATACTCCATATTTTGAAGAACTTTGGGCTTTATGTGTTTTAGAAGAAACAAGGTTGAAGGCTAAAGATGATACTAAACCCAACAATGAAAACTCTAAAGCATTTTTTGTTAAATCGAAGAAGAAATTTGGAAAATTTGGAAGATTTGGATCTCATCACAAATACAACAACAACAACATGCCTCATGGAAACAAGGATATGTCCACAGTACAATGTTTTGTTTTCCATGAATATAGAAACATAAAAATAGATTGTCCTCATAACTCCAAGAATAATAGAAGTAACAAAAGGAAAGAAAAAAATGAAGCACATACAACAAAAGATGAAGAAGAGGAAACCCAAGGTTGAAGACAATAAGGACCTCTACTATTAAACAATATCGAAAGTACCAAGTTTGCAAGCATGTTTGTTTCTTTTCTTTTCTTATTAGAAGTTGACAGTTAGAGTAGCAGTTATAGTTATACTTGAAAGATAGAAGATTCTTTTGGGATTCGCAATTTATAAAGTCAAAGATTAAGAAGGAGATTATATTATTGGAAGAGATAGAGTCTACACAAAATTATAGTGGAAGCATTCAATTGAATTTAAATATTTATAAGTAGTCATCATTTCTTTCAACAATCAAGGACTACAAATTGACAATAAAAAAAAAAGAAGATAGAAAAGTCAAGGTCAATATGTGGCATTTTTATAATTTCTCCAGTATGATATTCATTTCAATTCCAATGAAGATAGGTTGAATTCATACATCATAGAATAAGTCAAGCAATACCACTAGAACCAAGTATTTAAAAAGAAAAACTAGGTCTTGAATAGTTAGATGAAAGAATTAATAAAGTAGAATTGTTCCAAAAAGCAAAGCAAGATGCATTGAAGGTAGTCAGTTGAGAAGCAACATGGAAGACCAATTTAAAAAAGAAGTTCCTATCAAAAGAAGTTATGTTACTTCAGATGAAAGAATTTACTCTTATCATGGAAAGGAAGTCTCAAATCAAATTTAAAAAGGAGACTCATGGATTAGAGATATTATATTCAGAGGGAGTAGGAGACAAAATATGATATATGTTGATCAAATATATTACATCTAGATGGTTAGTCAGAAAGTAAAAAGATGCTTATTATAAAAATTCTTCTAAGTAGGTTGGTTAACAGTTTGCAGATATATGGAAACAACAATAAAAATATTTGATCCAACAACTGATTGGTTCGAATTTTGAATACATCATTAGAAAAACTAATGTTGATACTACTAATAGTTATTCCTACTTGGAATTTAATGTAATTTATTAAAGAATGTGAAGCTAGATTCTATGCACAGGAAGTAATATTTACTTCAGAGAAAAGCATAAATTAACATGGACCGTACAACTTGGAATTTGAGGTTACATTGATTGATTTGGTAACTACCGATGTCACGCGGAATGAGTCGATCTTGTGGACAAGATAGACCTTCCTAGAATCTAAAGAAGACCCAATGACAAGCAAACCAACCATACACTATATTTCTCTAAATGTGCTTTTATAAATAATGGCAAACAAGTGTGTTTAAGGCCTACCTTATGTCCAACGCAAGTTTGGGGATGCCTTCGCTCCTTTAATCCAAATGAGTTCCTTTGTTGTGAACCTGCAAACACAAACAAGGCAAACAAATTAAATAGCACCTGAAAAGCCAATATCATAAAACATATTTAACAT
>APFE030109016.1:4835-22713 GCA_000404065.3 Pinus taeda | reverse complement strand
GTGTAAGGAAAATTTGGCCAGCCGAATTGGCCTGTCTGATTCATCCATGGATTTGGAGAAGGAAACGGATGTGATGACCAATTCGGAAATGGGGGTGTAGATTGGTTTTGCCACATACCATATTGCTGAGCATTATACTGCGGAGGCTGGAAAGAAGAAGTTGGGTCTGAAAACATACCAGATTGCCTAGGTTGCCATTGGCGACGCTGGTTAACAAAGTATGCTGGCTCTAGTTCTTCTTCCGCTTCCTTGTATACTGCCTTCAATCCAGGAAGTGAGGGGCAGCTCTCAGTAAGGTGATCTTTCGTACAGATAGCACATGTTTGAACTGCATCTAGTGGACATTCCTTGTGGCTATGTTTTCTTCTACATCGGGGGCAGAAAATCGCTAGATTTTGTTCCGCCTCCATCTTCTTTTGTTTAGCCTGCACAATATCAAGCTATGTAGTTAATGTCCCCAGAATATCAGTTTTAAATTTTTCTAATAAGTTCCCAAGTTCTACACGTGTTACTCCTTCTGTTGATATTTTTTTATCTCTAACAAACCGATCATATTCTATTGGTTTTATCCTTGTGCTGCCTCTTGAACTCCTGATGCATAAATCAATGATGTCAACAAAATTCTCTTGATAAATATCCCCTTTTCCCATGATATTCAATGTTTCAATCCACTGTTCTTTCATGCCTCTAATCAATGCAGTTTTCAACACATTATTAGGCAGAGGTAGTGATGCATAGGGGGATCTCTGTAAATTGTACTGGAAACGTTCTACGTATTCCTCTAAAGTTTCATTTGATCTGGCCGTCATTTGAAAAATTTCATCTTTTAGTTCTCTCGACCTACAGTAATCCTGATATTTCTTGAGAAAAGATTCTTTCATTTGCTCCCAGTTATTTATGACTCCACCACCTAAACCCATAAACCATCTCAGAGCTTCTCCTTTCAAAGTGGAGGGGAACAATTTTAATTTCTGGGGGTTAGTGGTGTAATCAATCCTCTACATAGCACATCGAATTCAAATAAGAACGCATCGGGGTCCTCTGATGTAAGTCCATGAAACGTCAGGATGTGTTGAAGAGGGATCGCTTTCATGGGTGCATTTGTTGCAGAATCTACTATAGGATATTGCAATGTAGAAGTTTGAGTATTTGGCTGATTCTGCGCCATAGGATCAAATATGTGTTGCCAATTAACCATTCCGGAATTTTCTAGGAGGTGTTCCTAGGTTGAGAAGAACGGCCCTTGGCAGGGACTGTTTTAATGACACTTCCCTTATCTGGAATTTCTATCTGAGGGAATGGGGTGCCTTCAATATTAATTTTGACCGCGCTCCCCTTATCTGGGCTATTTAACAGTTGGATTATCATAGAAGGAGACCTTGGTTCTCCTATTTCCCCTGTTTCCCCTTCCCCTTCACAAAGGTTGCTTAAATTCCCTTCCTGCAATGGTTCTGACACATAATTTTTGAATTTCTTGAAAGTCCTATTCATCAGTCTGACTATGCACCTTAGCAAAGGCTCCAGATGGTGATGGTGTGGCCTGAAGGGAGCTAGTAGGCTGTTTAGAATTAATCTTTTTGGGGCCTACCGACGGCTGAGATTCAATTTTATTATAGATTTCGTCTATGAAGGTTGTTCGGCCAAGGGTCACCGGCCCTTTGGCTTTTTCAGGTTTGGCTGGAGGTTTGATATTCTTTTCTATATTTTTCTGCTTAGTCATGCACTCTAAAAACTACTAAATCCTATTCAACCAGCAATTCTGCTAAGAGAGCGAACGATGGAGCAAGGCTTTTACATGCTCCGTACGCAAGTTCTTACCTTCCGTTTTTAAGATCCAACTCCCCCCTAGCAGATTTGCGCACTACTCTGTAAAGGGCAAATGGTTATACTCCTTCCCCGGCAACGGCGCCAAAATGTAGAGCTATAACTAGGGTCTCTCACACCTCTAATTACTCCACATTAATAAATCAATCCGGGAACGTTTTGTTATTGCAAAGAGTAGCTCAATCCGAGGCTATTTGTTCGAGTAATGCTTAGTAGTATAGTGTTCAGAAGATACAAAAGAAAACAGATGCTAAGTTGTAACTAAACTAATCCAAAAGATAGAATCACACAAGACAGTTGATCAGTCGAGGGTACGGAAGCAATAACCCATCCCTCTAGAAACTGATAAAGAAAGGAAATTAGAGCATGGACTTATAGGTCTGGGAGCTAGGCAGCGTCTTACTGAGGCTCATTACAGCCTTAGACCTTCTCTCACACCAAAACAACAAAGGCAGGTAAATAAAATGGCAGAAGGTAAAATGGAACAGCAAAACGGAAATGGAACAGCAGTAAATGGAACAGCAGTAAAATGGAACAACAATAATAAAATGGAACAACAGTGATAAAATGGAACAGAAATCGAAAGAACTGAATCTCGCGAGTTAAAACCAACTGATTCTCACTCTGATTTTCTCTTCAAGCAAACCAGATAAAATATACTTTATGGAACAGCATTCTTTGATGAATTATGGAACATCAAGCATCAACCACATATACATGTTCTATACTAATATAGTAATCTGAGAATGATGGACGATATAACTATGTTTCTAAGCAGAGTAACATTACTTTCAAGTCCCACAAATATTATTTCACATGGATCCAATGACAGTAACATTCATACCGACACTCTGTTACAGAAATAGCTGATTAAAGACGCAATTCAACCTTGAATAGATCCAATTATACAGTGCAGAGGCATTACATGGAGAAATCATTCATATATTGATCATAACAGAGCATAGCATATCATATGAAAGATGTATCAGATTACTGAGTAATAAAGATAAACAAACCACACACAAATCACCGTATAGTGATACAAAAGAAAGTGTCCTTCGGAGCTGGGCCCTTAACTGCCAATGGTACACTGCCTTAGGTTACTCCAGATGCAAAGATGAAATAAACACCAAGTCTTTTATATTAATCGCATCAACAAAAGTATAACAAACCAGGTCTCAGTGAGACTCGATGATCAAAGTTTGTTCTGAAACTTAAAATTACAAAAACAGTAGTCTCTTTGCTCAATGACGTTGTTCCTTTATATAAAAGTAACGACAGAGGTATTTAGATAACAAAGATAAGTAGAAAAGGGATCCCTCAGGATTGAAGATCCTGAGGGATTCGCCAATCGGTTAATCCTTCACTTTTCTTTCTCGCGTTTGCCGACTCGGTATCCTGCATTCTTTTCCTGGGCTATTCAGCTCTGATTTGCTCGATCTTGTTCGCATCTGGTTCCCCTCTGGAGGGACAACAATTATTCTTCCTCTGCTTCTCGCTTTTGGACGGCAACTCCTTGCTTCCACGTCTTCCTGCATAGAAAAACGACAATTATTAGTAATTGAGGTTCCTTTGTCAGTTCTTGCACATTTTATTAAAATCCTTTATCTCCTTTGAATTCACAATGCAGAAAAGGTTACAATTATTATTGAAAATCCACTAAATTGCTTGTCAAAAGCATACCTTCCAAGTGCTCCATAGACATCAGGTTGGAGACATGGAGCATGGCAGTCTTATGCAAGGACATTGTGCGGGAGCACTTGTAGAGATGTCACTTATGGGCATCCAATGAGGAGTGCCGAGGCAGGGGTGTTGTGCAGATGGATTTGTTGATGTGACATGGAGATGTTTTACTTATGAGCCGATGGAGAGGTTGTGCACTCTTGTACAACAAGGCCATGGACTTGGATGGAGTTGTGAGCAGGCTATGGAGCATTTCTACTACATGGAGAGCTGAGGCATCTTACAGAGACCTTTGGGCTGAGACTTGTATGCTTGCTGAGATGTTGGTTGGAGATGTCTCATAGAGCTCATAATGACATGAGGTTGTTGTGACTTTTGGGGACTTCATATATGGTGGACTTAGAGGATCTGATGCATTGAGGATCTAAGGTCAGAGACTTTGATGCAGGATGGGGTGCATACTTTCAAGTACATGTATGGGAATGGCTTGAAAGAGTGACTTGATGTGGAGGATCGACATGAGACACTTTGGAGTGATGGAGTTACGACGATGATGATGCCTTGGTGGAAATACTTGGGCATGGGTTGAGCCGAGACTCAACCACTTTTGACTCATGGGAGCTGATTGATCTACGATCATGGGCAGCACATGGATAGATGAGACAAGTGTATACTTGTTTCTATGGAAGACTTGAGGGATGACACATTGCAGATATGATGGAGGTTACTTCATGGGCCTAGATGTGGCACAGCGAGAGTTGGAGTTTGATGAGACGGTCTCTTCATATTGAGGAGGCACACATATGGATGATGTTGGGATAGATGTGGCTGATTTTATACAGCACATTGACACCAAACATCATGGACAGCATGTTGCAAATGAGATGAGGACTACTTCATGGACCTGAGCATGGCTTACACTTATATGGAGATGGATTCTTGATCGAGTTGAGGATGTGACGGGATGTTCAGAGAAACAACTGATGGTGGCATGAGGATGTACATTCTCATGGTTTGGACGTGACAGGTGGATTAGCTACCCAACTAGTTCAGACATGGGGGCATGCAGTGTGCGGAGATGTGTTAGCATTTGTTGGAGTATCATGGCAGCAGTTCACATGAGGATGACACATGATGAGGTTGACACGAGATGTTGCAGTGGGCATGTAGCTTGAGATGGGGGGGCCAGCCTTCCACGATGGAGAGCAACATGTGGGGATTGTGACAGGGTGATCGATGATCATGGATTGAGATGATTTCCGATGTATGACATACCGATAGGTGTATACCTTGGTATGGTGATCTTGGTGATAGATGGTTGCCAGGATGATATGTTGTCGAGCACGACAATGACTTCAGGTGGAGGAGGATGTAACGACCTGCAGCTCCACTCGAAGTGCGACCACGGAGGGCGCGCGATTGAGGTTGAACAAAGTGTGACTGCGGTTAGTGTGCAAGCTTCCTTGGGTGTGCGATGTTGAGATATGCGCATATGAGGAGGGCGAGCTACTTATATGTGTAGTGGCATGGAGTTAACCTTAGGGAGGTCGACCTACATTAGTAAGGGAGCCGACGTGATAGTTATGGCGTTTGCGATGAAGTGTGGGCGTTGGGCAGGTCTGTTGGGCAAGCCAGGACCATGCCCTACACTTGGTATATATGGAAGTGCGTTGTAGGCATTTGTACTATCGATCATTCATCAATCGTCGTCTCTAGACGCAGTACTTGGACGTAGTGCGAAGGCAGGGGTGGAAGTGCGAGATGGAGGAGTTGCCATGTAGGGCTGTACGATGGGTGACCTGGGCGGGCACCCGTGCAGAACTGCATGACGGGCGACCTGGGTGAGGGCGTTCTTGCAGGGCTACACGACGGGCGACCTGGGCGGGTGTGCGGGTGACCGTGAGGGCGTCCAGGTAGATGTGCATGATGGGCGGCCGAGTGAGGGCGTCCGCGCAGGCGTGCACGATGGGCGGCCCGAGTACGGCATCCGCTGAACGAAGAGTTGGTCGACACGGTGAGGGCGTGCGGACGGGCGGCCGGATGTGGGCACACCATGCACGACGGTGCGATGGAGATGAAGGTTGGAACCAGAGGTCGTAGAGTTGGGCAGGCGGTACTACGTGCTGTTTCACACGATTTGGGCAGTTGCCAAGGGTTGACAAGTGGGACTGCGTGTGGGAAGGTGTACACGGTTTGGGCGTCTGTAGACCAAACGAAGTGTGAACCGGGGAAGACGTGCGACAAGGCGAATGACGGGTTGGTGGGTCGTGCGGCAACTGTGCGGAGGTGCCGACGAGTTGGGCAACCGAGTTTGCCGAAGTTGGAAATTTGTCTAAGTATAAATTTGGGGTTCCCCAAGGACTTAGCCTATACTTTGTAAAAGTGAAGATTGTATAATATATTGATATTGGGCAAACTCATATTGCAGGGAGTTTCCCCTCCCTTTATACTGTTGTGCATTTCTCTTGTATAATGTTGTTGATAATGAATGTGTATGGGTGTTCATTGGTATAAAGGCACATTAATAATACTTGGTAATGAAATAAAACTAAGTATGGATTGTTAAGTTGTAGTCTACAATCGTAAGTATTGGTGAAAAGAAAACGGTTGGTAGTGTCGCACCTCGCCTAGCACGGTTGGAAGACTACCGTAGGCCTGGGGGCATGATAGGTGATGTTGCTATCATATAAGGAAAATGCCCTCATGCAGGAGTGGCTCCAAGAGATGTTCTACTACAGGAACTCTCAGTAAAAAAGGACTCCTATCAGTATAATGTTGTTGATAATGAATGTGTATGGGTGTTCATTGGTATAAAGGCACATTAATAATAATTGGTAACGAAAATAAAACTAAGTATGGATTGTTAAGGCGTAGTCTACAATCGTAAGTATTGGTGAAAATAAAATAGTTGGTAGTGCCGCACCTCGCCTAGCATGGTTGGAAGACTACCGTAGGCCTAGGGGCGTGAAAGGTGATGTCGTTATCATATAAGGAAAATGCCCTCATGCAGGAGTGGATCCAAGATATTTTCTACTACAGGAACTCTCAGTAAAAAAGGACTCCTATCAGTATGACATAAACTCATGCATGGTGATCATGAGCATCCTACCAACATGGCATAAAAGGGATCACAATGCAAACATACATGGCGACAACATGAGTATCCCATCAACATAAAACAAAGGGATCTCAAATAAAACATGAGGAATCGTGACAAAAAGTACAGCACACAGATGATTATGCATCACATCAAGCAGGAATCATTGAAATAAGTAAGAAACAAGATCCCACATCAAACCTCAAATAAGGATCTGTGCAGCACAATGCATAGCAAAAGAATTACATTACCACACTGCATATACCTCACATCTAGGGGCCATCGGAAGAAGGATGTCAAGCTGCTAAGTTGGTTGCACGTTGAATCTTGCAGTGTCGAATCTCATGGAAATGGCTGCTCACACATGAATGCTGACACCTGCACTCCACTTACAAAAGTGGTCAAAAATTGAAAGGATCAAATGGAAAATCTGAATGCACCATCATATTTGTGGCGTCGAATAGTGTAAAATAGACTATCAATTTTTTGAATTCTGAGAAAGTGAGAATCTGGGGCTCAAGGAATCTTTTATATTCCCCCTAGATTCTCCAAAGATTCCCTCCTCCGAGTCATCTGCAACTTGGCTGCTCAGATCAGGAAACTGACTACACCATCGAGTTCGTGTCTCTGAGAGGTGTAAGATCAACATAAATTTTGTCCAATTTGGACACTGCAAAAATATCACCTTCTTGGAAATTTTGCTCAGTCATGGTTCCCCCTGCATAAAAATTAATTAAAAATTAACTCTGTGTTGTTTTCCCTGTCCATTCCTGATTACTCCATCTACCTAGGTGCACTATGAAAACGAGGTTTATATCAATTCCCCAGCAAATTAACGAAGGAAATCAGTTTGGCGGATTGGTTAGGATTCCGCATTAGGTGGAGGAGGTCGGGTGGTCAAACCTCACCCCCTCCATGGTTTATCATTTTCTACTTTTAACATAAACTACATGTATTTAAATAGGGGTCATTCTGCATTGGGTGGCCCACCCCATGCCTCCCACACTTAAAAATGGCACATTAATTGTTTGGTGGGGCGTTGTGTTTTGGTGGTACGTTCAACGTGGTTCATGGGGCTACTCTGTGGGGGCCAACCCACGTGGGCCGAGCGGGTTCAATCCCACTAGCCCTGCATTAAATCATGGTACATTGATATGGTGTATGATGGGTAGGCATGGGGTGGTGGGGGTGGTGGCCCACCACCTCCTTTTTTTTATATAATTTTTTTAAATTTTTAATAATAATAAGGTAATTTTGGAAATCCGGATTTTTGACCGAAGGAGTCATTTTAACGAGGTGAAAATTTCACCCAGAATCTAGCCGAAGTTGGCTGGATTCCATCCACCAGGAAAAGCCCAAATTGTGTCTCCATTAACCTGCCGAGTCAGCAAAAGTCAACCAAAACTTTGACTGCCTCTATCTTCCTCATTCGGACTCGGATTGACAAACCATTCACACCGCCGCGATCACAAAGACATGATATTTAACATGAACCTGGTTCGAGCATAATCCAAACACTTTGATTTTTGAGCTTTCATAAACCCTCTTTGTCCTGTGTGTGTCTCTGGAGCCACCCAGATCAATTCTCCCCAGTGAGGAGCTTTTGGTCCTCCAAAAGCATGAAAAACAATATGTAACTTTTTTATACCTTGTCTGCATCACAAGTGTCCTAAAAGGCCTTGCTTCCATCTCCTTCACCTTTGTTCTTTGGAGCCTTAAGTGATGAGTTGACACCTGCAACCTCTACAACCTATAGTAAATTCTTTTGCAAATTACATGCCTTTTATGATCAACTATTGACCCCAAGCATCCCACACTTGCCAGGAATTTATAACACATACTTGGTGGTCAAGTTTACATCAAAATGGAAAAAATATCCCAACTACGAAAACATGGCCAACATATCATTGTTGCTCTAACAAGTGATGGAAAACACATCATCACTATAACACATGATTTACAACAATAAGGCCAAACGCTAATTTTTCTTTGACAAGTGATGGAAACATGACATCACTTTCACGGTTTATCATGCAACTCAAAATAAGACCAGACATCATTGTTGCTAAACAAGAGATGGAAAACACATCATCACTTTTACATTTTAAAATGCAAGAAATGATTTACAAAAGCACGACCAAGAAATGCTAACATATCTAGAAACCATTTTTCACTTATTAAGGTGAATGGGTTGCCTCACTGTGGTGGTTTTTCTTGTCGAACAACTGCTTCACCTGGTTCCTGCACTAACACTTTGTCTTTAAGGTGCTACTCTGGATGGAGCCTCCAACAAGTGGCTCTTTGATGGCCACTTCTGTCTCAATGACTACAATACATCTTATTTCTCCAGATTTGCTTAACATGTTTCTTTCCTTGATGTTGAGAGGGTATTTCATGCCTCATCCTTTTGTGTGCTGCCATTCTTTTCCAACACCTAGAAGACGTATGGTTATGTAATCCAAAAAAGGTACATGTTTTTCAATTCCATGGTTCACGTTCTATTAGAAAATTATATATTATAGAGCAATGGAACACATAAAATATTGGAGAAATATAAACACAGAAAATGCATAAAACAAGAGAGACATAGATATACATGGTTCACACAGTTTGGGCTACATCCACCCCGAATAGCCAGTCCTTCCTTTTCGTTATCCAGCAAAATGAAGAGACACAACCTACAACAGATCAATTGTAATATCCTCAGTTTTCTCTCACAGTCTCACCTCTATGTTTCTCGCTCTGAGAATACACATCTATTACACAGTCTCAATACAATGCCCTCATACAAAGAGAGGGGTTTCCTTCTAGGGCAAAAAACCATAAACTAAGAATAAATTCTATCATCAGATCATTTGCCTAATGAACGGCCCAGATTGACTAGAAATTACTATACTTTTACAAGGCAATTTTACATCTATTTTAGCTTTGGGGTCGTTGCCCCCAAAACCCCCGCCGGGGGACCGTTGGTCCCCGAACCCCCAAACCGGGAGGGATTAGCCCCCCCCCAGAACCTCGCAGAGGGGACAAGTTCCCCTCATACCCCCCCTGACGTGGAGGCGTGTACAATCTTCCTGGGGTATACATCTAGATGAAACAAAGACCTCTAAATAATCATGCTCCACATCCAACACGTTCATCTATAACGACATGATTATAATCGAAATGAACATTCGAATGTCAAGAGTGGTTATAGCTTTCCTTGCCATCTTTGGTGTAAGTATGGTGATGAGAGCTGGCCTCAGCTCTTTCCTTGTAATGGAAACTGCCATGGGATGATGGGGATGTGTTCCCATCATTCTCTTTTCTCAAAGATTTTGATGATGTCTCGAAAGCATATGACACCTTCGAGCATTCTCCTTTGCTGTATCTCAAGCCTGCAAATTGAGGTCTCTGCACAACATCTAATGGTTGAGTTATGCCTTGGTTATTAACACCAAGTTTTCCTTCCTCCTCGCACCTTATCCTTGTAAGGAGCCTTATGTTTGTCCCTGTAATTGGGATCTCCAAATCTCCAATAGAAATTTAATTATCTGAAGACGAAACCGAAAGGAAATCAACATATTTTACCTCCTCTTTCGATTTGGAAAGAACTGATGAGGGTTGCTCATCATCTGTTGTTGGTTTGCTAGCTGTCTCGATGTATTCTCCAACTTCCTTTCTAACATACTCAAGTCCTACCTGACGAGGTAACTCTTTGACTTTGATGGGGTTAACAATGCCTTGGCCATTAATGCCTAAGCCTTTTCCTTCATACCCCATTTTCTTCAACAAGTTGGAGCCAATTCATATGGTATGATTTTCAAAAACAATGAAATCATCATCAGGAAACATACATGAAGATGGAGAACTACTTTTTACCTCGCATGGGTCATGCTGTAGCTGTTCCAAGGCCTCGTCCTTAGCTTGTAGTTTTTGTAGAAAACTATGTTTTTCGTCTTTCTCTTCATGTAGAAGAGTCTTCAATTCATCGTTCTCTATTTGAAGATTATATTTGTTGTGCTTTAGTTCTTCCAGGTCCTCTTTCGTGGCTCGCAACTGAATCTGCAATCGCTCAGTTTCTTTTGTCTCTTTCTGTAGAGTTTCATATGCAAAGACCGCTCTGATACCACTTGATCCAGGTCCGGGTGTGACAAAGGACCCTTCCAAGACCTTTTACTTTCATGATGTGTTAAATTGCATTTTTTAAAAGAACATTAATGAATACATTTGCATGCTGTAAAGAGAGGAACATGACAATCATCAGTACACGAAAACATAAGTCGTTGATAATGGAATTCATCCAGGAGGGACTACATCTCCGGTCCCCAGTGTCAAGATGGTGTAGGCTGCTACATTAAGTGCTGTCAATAGTGATGATGTACATAAGAGGTGATGTCACTATCATACAAGGAAAATTCCCTCACACAGCAGTGGCTTCAAGAGATGTTCCGCTACAGGAACTCTCAGTCAAAAAGGACTCTTATCAGTGTGACGTAAACTCATGCATGATGATCATGAGCATCCCACCAACATGGCATAAAAGGGATCTCAATGCAAACATACATGGTGACAACATGAGTATCCCATAAACATACAACAAATGGATCTCATATAAAACATGACGAATCATGACAAAAAGTACATCACACAAATGATTCCACTTCACATCAAGCAGGAATCATGTAAATAAGTAAGAAATAAGATCCCACATCAAACCATGGGCTGTAAGGGTGAAAATAATGTCACCAGTAGGGGAAATCATGGCTCTTTGGGTAGGGACATAACATGCTTGACATCTTCTGGTAAATTCTGGGGCTTGGAATGTCAAGGGGGAAATATAATGGGGGAGGTTGGACTCCTAGAGCCCAATTTTATCGATTTTGTCTATGTGCTTATCCTCTATGGAGCAATTCAATTCCAAAAAATCGCAATCACACTGAGTTTCATTTATCTTGTAATCCCTATCAGCTAAAGGTATATGATATAAATCTATAGAAGGGGGAATTAAAATATTAATGGAATTATCTTGAGTCTTATTCTTAGGAGGCATTACTGTAAAAATATGTGAATAGGATGAATTTGCAGAGGAGGCTTACCGAGGACAGCAAAATAGTGGACTGTCAGGTGAAAATGGAAGGTAATGTCAATTTCTGTCGTAATCTGACTGCAAAATTTCTCTGATAGAGATCATTGTGGGAAACTGTGAATAATAGAAAAATGACAGGAGTGAAAAGGGGTGATAATGATAGGCTAAGAAGATTTTAAACGTTGAGAATAGTCCTGTTAAGAATGGCGTGGGACCGTTAGTCTTAATGGTTACCCAGGAGAAAATAGAGTTAAATGGAGAACAGTCATTTTGGCTGGGAACACATTTAATTGGTTCAACGGTCATGCCATGTGGCAGGCAGAGAGTGGTGGAGGACAGGTGGTGGGGTGTAGAAGGATGGATGAGGGAAAGTGGTTTCCAGAGGGGGTAGCAGGCAATTAACAGTTTTAGTTTTTTTTTTTTTTGGGGGGGGAGGGTATGAAATCAAAATGTAAAGGATGGGGCTCGATGGGGAAAACTGCTTTCCGGAGCCCCCTGGCGATAAAGACAGAATGGAGAGGGGGGGCGAAAAAGGATAAAGGCCATGGATGAAGTGTGAGAGTGGCTCCCAAGGGTGCTGAGTGGGGTGTACTTTATCCTTAATATGACAAACAAAATTTGTGTTCGCTTGCGCTTTTGATATTTTCTTTCCTGACTTAGGATAAGGGAAAATGAAACAAATGAAAAATGTCAACCATAGCGCACATATTTTCCCTTTTGGACTTAGGATAAAGGATAAATAATGAAACATATACAATAATTATCCCATCATACATATTATGGCCTTTTGATGATATTCTCAAAACTTAGGATAAAATTTACATAAGCAAATATTTACCAAATCACCTAATCTTCCTACCCTTAGCTAAACTATCATTTTTATTTTTGTCTCTAGGGTGTATTTAGACTAGCAAACCCATTTTTATTTTCTTTTATACATAATGAAAAAACTACCTAACCTATCCTTTATTTCTGGACCTATTGATCCAGGTTAAACAGTTGGATCAATATCATTTTCTACCTAACTAATGATTTACCCAAATTAAACTTTTGGGTAAATATTTTTCTCTATCTTAATTTACAGAAATTTAAAGGAGTTTAATCATGATTACACTGTATGATTAAACTAAAAACTAGTAATTGTGGCATTTTGAACAAGCTACACATAACTTTTTATTTTTAGTATTGAAGCAAAATTATCTATGAGTAGTGGCATTTAGACTTGCAACACTTCTAATATTATTTATTTTTTGTTTTTCTTTCTTTTGGCGGGGTTCAATCTTTTCTTCTTTTTCAATATTCTTGTTTTTTCTCTTTTTCATACCCTCTTTTCATTTTTTAATTTTTTGTTTTCTTTTTATTTGGAAATCATTGGCAGATTGAGAAGTATTTACAAAATAAGATTCTTGAGATACAATACTCAATTATGTTGAGATCCTATAAATTATAGGACCCTAACAGTGGCTCCAGCCAAGGATGGTGCTCTCCCTGTGATGTGCCAAGAACATGTGATCAATAGCCTTGAGTGTCTTATTTCACCAATATATACCTATGATTTCTTTGTTACAGTGCTTATGTTAACTCATCAATAGAAGCTTAGGGCCTTCTCTGTGGGCTTCAACTTCTGTTAATAGGTCACCTGATCCAAACAATAAGGATAATGATATTTACAATGATAAATCTTAGGGAAACTTCTATTGCTCAAAGAAAAAGTGTTTGAGCATCCTGCCATTGACAGGTCGACTAGGTAATTATGTCCCATCTAAATTTCTGATAAAAAATGCATTATTCCCTCTGAAAGCATAAATGACATAAGGTCCCATCCATAAGTTGTCAAATTTTACATGCTTCCCTTTGTCTTCTCTTCTAGAACCCCACATTAAGACTTTATCACCCAAGGTGAAATCATCTGCTTTTGTCCTTCTGTCGAAAACTTTCTTGATATTCTCATGGAAAAATTGAGCCTTATTATAAACTTCTTCCCTGGATTGCTGCAACTGGATTGTATCATCAATTCTCCTTTGAATGTCATTTGGCTCAGCCTGTAATTCCTAAATTAACTTCATGACTAGAGCTCCCAAAGAGGATGGAAAAAAAACATCCATTCCATAAACCAATTGGTATGGTGACATGCCAATGGATTTCTTTATGGTGAGCCTATCAAGCTAAAGTGCATTTATGAGCTTGTTGTGCCATGAATTTTTGTTATCTGCTAACATCTTGTTGATGATGCTAGACCTGCCAATATATTAAGGGGATATTCCCGGTAAGAATCCCCAATTAGACCTTAGACCATTTGGTCTAGGAGTCCCAGTAGTGGTTCGTAAGGTAATTCCTTGACTGTGATGTCACATAGAGGCAAGTAAGATAACTTTGTTAGTAGCAAGGGTGTGACCACTACAGTGAGTCAAGGAAGGTGAATGAGAGGTTTTAACACATGGGAGGGTGAGATGAGTGTGCCCCTTAGCAACTTGTAGTAGTACACAGCTGAGAAGGGAACACACGAGCAAAGATGCATCACAAGCTGGAAAGCGGATCATTCGACAATCCAAAGTGATGGTTAAACCGATAGCACATCTGCAACAAGATTCATATACTTGCATACAAAGTAGTTCATACACAAATACGTAAGATATGTAGAAAATATTCTATAGGTAAACCCGATAATGCAATATAAATCAAAGTAGAATACTATAGCCTACTTCTACTATCAATTTGCAGAAGCTTAAAGATCAAGCTGAAAAATACAACAAGAAGAAGAAGAATCAATGCACAATACACATGAAAATACTTTGGGGAAAGCCTCAGCTAAAAAACCCACTATCTGTAATATCATACAAGGTGGAAATACATAGGAATTATACTAAGCCTTAACTCTCACAGTTAGCCAGCTCTCAGTACAATCCTCACAGATGCTCATAGGAAATCCTGGCATCTCACAAGCCTTCCTCTCTTCCCTCCAAGCTTCTATTTCCTTGTGTTGTTCCTAGTGAATGATTCTCACCTCACCAAGTGGAACACTGCTCTCACACACTATCAGAATTGCACAATCTTCAAGGAATTATTCCTTTTGCATGCATGAGTTTTCTTTATAAGAAAACACATGCAACTGATAGTACACTATCCTTGTCTTTAATCTCAACTGAGTCTTTCTCATAATAGACATGCATGAGTTTCTGATGAGGGAATCTTTAGTTAACTATAGCAAACTAGTTGAGTGCATGCATGCATCAACTAACTGTTAACTCTCTATTAGTTCCTCAAATAGTTTGGAACTAATTTAACTAGACTTAACTCAGTAAACTGAGTTAATTAATTACAACTCAAATATAACTCAAATTTACCTCCTTAATTTAAGGGATAACTATTGCATGACTTCAAAAAGAATTCTAACTTGAATTTCTCCAACTAATTAAGTCAAAATAACTTTATTAATTATTTCCAAGTAGCTTTTAAGACTAAATTCGATTTTAATTCACAATTTAATTCAAGGACAAATTAAATTGGAATTTCTGGATTCTCTTGTTGCTATTTTCAATACTCCCTCTCAACAAGAAAGGAATTCAACTCGATCCTGATCGTGCACCTTTGGAATGGTATGCATGGAACAGTTCTCTCTAGTGTTGTTGCTTCAACAACTCCAAAAAAAAAAAAAAAGCATCCAACCTGAATCAGTATGATGCATCTGTCATGAAAGTCTCTGACTGATATTGCCTTTGTCAATTGAAAACTTTGTGCTTCTACTGATTCTGGCTTTCTGAACTGTTGTCAATCCTTCTCTGCGCTCTTTAGTATCTGACTACTCTAGCCTCTGTCACTTTGATCTCTGACTGCATCAATCCCACTAATTCCTCTCGCTACTATGTACTTTGGGCTTAATCCATGAGATAAAACCTCTCAATGGAACCTGCCCAATTTTAGCCTTCATGGGACTATCACTTCACATTGCCCCAACTCACACCTGGAGGTATGGCTGCATGTGATCCCCCTGCTCACTTGGATGGAAATTCCACCCTAATGGAGGTATCTGCATGAGTGGATCTCTTCACTCAGTCTCCTCTCTGCTTCTCCAATTGTGGCTCCTCCACAATTGTCTGAGACTTCTTCCAAGGCTGCGTGACTTAGGAATCCTTTTTCAAAGGAAATTGCTCATTTTCTTAAGGATTGAAGAACCCTTCTTTTTGCAATAACTTCATCATCTAGACTCGGATTGAAGTACCGTTTCCATGGCTGGAATCAGAAAGATGAAATATATGCTCTGGTCCTAGGTTGACTTCATTCCGATCACTTTGATTTCTTAGTTTTTCCATGCCATTGTATCTGAAGATCCACCTGGATCAATCCTCCCCATTGAGGAGCTTTTGGACCGCCAAAATATTTTCATTAGTCAATTGGCAAGTGAGGTAACTGTGCCCTCACTTTCTCTTTCTCCAGCCATCTGGCCTTGCTAAGATACATTCCCTTGAATCCAACTCAAAGGTATTCTACATCTCCTCGCCGTGAAGTCCTGGTTCTTCTATCGAGGATGATGTATTCGGGAAACTCATCGAGGAAACTCAATGGTAGGAACTATTCCCACCTCATCAGTGTCTATGATCAAAGGTGGTTCATACAGCTTCAAGTTCTCCACATTCACTACTGAGTACATCTACATATATATCGGCAAGTCAAGATGAAAGGCATTGTTCACAATCTTCTCCAATATGGTGAATGGTCCATACGAGATTGGCCGCAACTTCTTTCCTTCTCCCTTCATCCTGTATTTGCTGATGTTAAACCACACCTTGTCGCCTACTTGGAATTGATGGTCAACTCAGTGTTTATCATGCCAAGCCTTGTAACGGGCTTGACTATTTTCCAACTACTCTTGCACTGCTTGGTGAATCATTTGGATTCACTGAATGAACTACTGAGCTTTGTCTTTATCATTACGTTCACTGGAGCCATCTTCCCTTCCAAAGACCATGTCTAACGTGTCCTTTGGCAAGTAACTAAAGCATGTCTTGAATGGCGAATATTGTGTCGATGAATGCACTGCTTGGTTATAGGAATGTTGTATATAGGGGAGATGTTCATCCCACAACTTGGGATGTTTCCCACAATAGCCTCATAATAAATGTACCGCGGTATGGTTAACAACCTCTCTCTGCCCATCAGCTTGTGGGTGAAATATCGTGCTTCTTTTTAGTTTGGTGTCCATCATCCTCCATAAGCTGGTCCAGAACTCCCCAAGGAAGCTGTCAGGCGGAAAGAGTTAATTTTGCGGACAAAACCAACCTCCCTAGAAGTTAAAGGCTTTCTAGTGACAAACAAGACAATTAAGAACAATCCTTCTCTAAACATGCATTTACTATATAAGAAATCAAGTGTTTAGATCCTACCTGTAGTCCAACGCTGTTGTAGTAGTCTAGCCTCGTCGATCCGGATGAGCTCCTCCTTCTCTTCGAAACCTGCATTAACTAACAATCAAACGATTAAATAACACCTGAATATCTCATAAAATAAAACATATTTAACATACAGACCAAGGAGTATATGAAACAACTCATAAATAACAAATTGTTGAGAAGAATGGACTTATTTGTATTAATAGGAAACAAAAGAAACCATTACAACCTGAGCCTTGGTGTTGTGCAGGTTCCTCCCAGGGTCCAGCAAGAGTTTTCCTTTACTTTGATAAGCTCACCCACTTCCAATGAAACAAGAAAGGATGGGAATCTCTCCTCACAAGCTTCAACAAGGAAGTCCTAATTTCAACAACATCTACCCTTAGGAATATTCAGCTTTCAACCTCCCTCCCTTCTGGCCCAATGCCTGTATTTATAGTGCTCTAGAGGAAGTTAATGAGGTCCACCATCAATGGGATTAGCTCCTCTTTGGATGGGGTAGCTCCTCTCTTGATGGGATAAGTTCCTCTTTCATAGGGATACATGAACCATCTGGAGGCGCTCAATACACGTCAAATAAGCTTCTAGAATGCTCTACAAATGACCACAAGTAACTTTTTTAAGATGAAACTTGCGCCTTTTGACCTTTACAGGAGTACGCACCCACCCATTTACATACAGAGCGTACAAGTACGCAGGTATTGTGAACTTGGGATGCGTACACGCAGGTAAGGTTGAGATAAACTGCGTACCCAGAGATAAATATATTTTTAAAGACTTTCTCTCTTTCTTGAAGTTTGACATGGAGAGCAGAGGTAT
>APFE030109015.1:46099-72129 GCA_000404065.3 Pinus taeda | reverse complement strand
TTCCTCTGGAAACCCTATGACCCCAATCACTCCATATCATTCAGAAGGCTCAAATATAAGCTCTCTAGTTATGACCATGTAAGTTTGCCCCACATTGAAAAATATGCCAATCAACCAAAGTGGAAAAGGGGCACACTGGAGGAACCGGTCACACAAGAAGAGCTGAATGAGAGAGCTAGAAGACATCTTCTGAAATTGGCTGACTTGGAACTTCCTGCACAGGTATTCGCTCTACCAAAGCCTCAAGCAGGCGCAGCTGCCTCATCCTCTACAGCACATCAAGAGGCAGTTCAAACTACAAACCAAGCTCAGAGCAAAGGCAAGGAGAAGGAGATGGAAGAGCAGCAGGTACAGCAGGCACAGGTTCAGCCACCACAACAGGTACAACAACAACAAAAGGAGCAGCCACGGCAGGGGGAACAGACAGCAGAGGCCCCAATGGCCATGTTAGTGTTTGATATTTCACCTAGGCTGAGATAGACAAACCTCAAAGCTACATCAAACCATTTCACCTCGTAGCTAGCCCTACGAGGTATGAGAAGGCTCTCTCGGGTCAAACTCGGTGGATTTTTCAATAGGATGAGTTGACCAATTAGGAATAAGGATTTTAGGCTAGTAAACTGATAAGGGGTTTTGACTTAAATTTTTTGGGTTTTTTGGTGTCAATTGGAGGGAGTGCAATTCAAGGTGCGGGGATTGAGCTAAGTTTTTGCAGGTGGGTCTTTGGGGCAAGGTAGGAGTTTATGCTGATGCCTTTAGCTGAAAGAGATGATCGAGGAGGAAAGAAGAGAAGCTAAAGAGGGCAAACAATGAATTCGAATCCTCTCTAGACAGTGGAAAACATAAATTTTAAACAAAATTGAAAGCTGAGCATGGCATGCATGAATTCGAACTTTATCACTTCTTTTGTTTAAATAGCAGCAAGAGATTAAGAAATGGAACACATAAACACACTTACAATGACAAGTAGGAAACACACCATCAACATAATAATCCACAAGAATCCACAATGAAGTCTGCAAAACCCTGACCTTCCTTTTCCTCAAATTGCAGAAATACAAGTCAAAAATACAATAGAGCTTCTCCCTCAAGAGTCCAACCATGAAAATGAGAAAGAAAAGGCATAATATAGAAGGTCAAACCTCTTCCCCCACCTCTAGGGGTCGAGCTCAGCTTCCTTGGAGCTGTTACAACTAATTCTAAATCAGTCACTAGATAATAGGCCAGCACAACAACTTGCCTCTAAAAGTTAGGAAGCCTATCCATACATTAAATATTAACTATTTACATCAAAGAAGCTTCTAGAAGAGGTAAAGAAAAGTAAAAGTATCTAATGCCATGAAATTTACACAATAATCCATCAATTACATGCCTAAATAATCAACCCAAGTGAAAATTGTGCCTAGCTGGCCGAACTGGTCAAAAACTGGCAAATTTTGCTTGACTGGTCGCACCTCTGGCTTGACTGGTCGCACCTTTTGGCAGAGCTGTTTGAGGGCCTTCCTGGAGTCCAAATCAGGTGAAGGATAGCTCGTTGGAAAGGTATGGAAGTCTACATTCCAACCCAAGTAGAATTTCGGAATTTCGAGTTGATTTGACTCCTCAAAAATCAAACCTCCCAAGACTGCTTTCTGCAACTCAAAAAAGGGGCAAAAAGTCAAAATTTGGCTGTATTTTGAGCTTTTGGCTGCCCAAATCTTCACAAAATTTGAAACCCTTCCATAGGCAAGTGTACTTTTACATTAAAAATCCAACCATGTAGAGTTTTCCCCATTCTGAGCTGTATCGACGACTGGTCTCGTACGGGGTGAGACGAGTCGAGTGGCCAAAACCTATAAAATTCCAAAAAATGCCAAAAATGCCTCAAAATCCCCAAAATCTCTTGGGTTTTCTGCTTGGAGGAAGATAATGAGTACCATGGTGAGTGAGAGAGGCCTCGGCCAAGATACTGAGCGGGTTGGTCTTCTTCCTTCCTTTGGGAGCCTTGGTCAACCTCCTTTGAAGAATTTTCATCTTCGCCTTGCAAACATGTATTCTTGTCCAATAATGATTTTTCATGTTTCTTAGCAACTTGTTGTTCCGATTGGCCTTAGTCAACAGCCCCTCTAAGTGTGTGTTCACTCGGATAAGCATGGATTCTCTCTCCTTGGGCAGCAAGTCACTGGACCTCCTACGGTTGATGACTCGGTCACTTCGAATTCGCCATAGCTCATCCAATTCTTTCTCATCATCCAGTTGTTTGTTTCGCTACTCCAAATATTTTATTACCCATTTTTCCATCAATAATTGTGTCTGCAGCTAGTGGATCTCGGTGCTTTTCTCTTGGGTAATATCCTTGAGCTCTGTGCTAGGAGAATGAGCGTCGAGATCAATAACCGGGGCACCAAACACTCTCTCCTCAATCATGGGCTGCTTGCCCCTCTCTGCTACCTGTGCTGCTGTCGACAACGAGGCCCCTTCCACCTAATGTGGAGATAACACTCGTTGCTCTGATGATGACGACGAGACCCCTTCCACCTGCTGTGGAGAAAATACTCGTCGAGCTGCTGCAAACAAGGTCCTATGACCTCTCCGATATGTACACTGTAGTGGGGAAACAACATGTGTCGGCACCATAATCTCTGCCTGGCATGATGGACCTCCCTCCTCATGAATGATCTGTGGCTCTGGCTGACCTCTCTGTGGCTCTGGCTGTGGCCGTGATGTCGCTGTAAAGACCTCATGAGAAATGAAGTCTGCCCATGAAATGCCCTGCTGCCTCAACTGATGGGAAACAATAAGCTGAATGAGACCATGATGGCACAGACTCCTATGCTGCTGGGCTGGGGTCTGCCTCTGAAATACGGATGACATCCTCTGAATGTCCTGGCAGAAGAAAACCGGGATGTTCATCATCCTCACCCTGGTAAAGTGCATCAACATGCGAATATGACAAGTGGAGACCTGTGAAAATCTTCCCTCACATGTAAAGTACTGTATGATAAGCTTCATGATCGAAGCATACTCCGCCCGGAGGAATCTGGAAGGAAAGACCCCTAACAAGTGGCTCACAAATGAGGGCCTGACATATGGCTCAAAAAAGATAAAGTCCAGCAGTTTGCGCTTGGGCCACACTTCTCCTACATTCGGTATCCCGGTAGCTCTGAAATTTCAATCCTGGAGATAGCACAAAATCACCCCACAAGAGTGACCTGCCCTCATTGAAGGTAGCAAAACAGAATAAACGTGCCAACTCGCTATGATGCTGAATGTGAGCAAGCCTCTCACAGAATTGAAAACATGACATGTACCGAAAACCGTTCATGGCCAAAGGACAAGCCTGCAATGCTGCCAAAGAAGTAGGTTCCTGTCTCCTATGATGACCACCCCTCTTAGGAAACCTCTGCTGTACCACCACCTCTGTAGCTGATGAATGGTCATCACTAGGCTCATAACTCTCGGTGTCTGACATGGTTTTGGATCAAGATGAGCAAGCTGAAAGGTAAATAGAACTGCTGCCTCTGCCTGCAAAATGCTGAGAAGTATGTTGCTTTCAAGGGGAAAAAATCATAAGGGAAATGTTAGGGGAGGGATTTTTAATAAGGAATGGGAAATAAAAACAGGGATTTTTAGGGAAAATTCACAAAATGTAACACATATCATCTCATCATTTTTAAGAAATCATTTGCAACGAAACCATGTATGATAGGGACCAAGGGAAAGAACATATGTTATGACAGGGGTATGGGACAACATCGTCCATTTGATTTTTGTCCTTTAAATGAAGCAAACTCTGTTATCTGAAAGGGATTCATATGCATTTAGTGATAAGGGAAAGAGAGCTTCACTTGTATTTTTATCAAAACGAGATTTGACAACTTCAAGGGAATGGTAAAAAGGGAAAACAAGGTTTGTTTTTGGGAAGCACAACAATATGATTTTATAGACCAAAAAACACAGCAATATGTCCATTATAAATATATACACAGCTGCATTCTTTAATGTTTCCTTTTTTATAAATCTTATAACAACAGCCTGCCCTTTTTTTATACCCAATAATATCTCTGTTTTTCATATTTTGGGTCATTTTGGCATTTTATTTTTATTTTTCTTTTCACATCAATTTTTTATATATATATATATATTTTATTCTTTTTGTTTTATTTTCTTGCTGTAGGTCCATGTAATTTGCTTGCTGTGGAAAAGAGAAGGGCATTTTAGGGTTTGTTTGGAATATGAAGGGTATTAGGGTTTAGTGAAGAAATTTGGGAAGGGATAGGTTTTGTAGGAATATGGGATGGGAACCTTGTATTTCTTGCAAACGAAATAAATGACATAATAAGATAAATATGTAGCAGCATTTGTGAATTTAATTGCCAAGGGAACAAGGATGGGATAAGAGGGATTTTAACCTTGAAAAACAAACAAACCCTAGCACATTTGCCTACATTAACAACAGCTACATTTCACCATTTCTCTTGCTAATTTTTAAAGAAGAAAACCATTAGACACATCATCATGCAATCATCACTTGCCATCATGGATAAATTTGGAGCTTACCTGGTCGATTTAGCAATTTGGGAGGGCGATTTGGGCGATTTAACAAGTTTCTGGCGAACCCAGCTCGACTAGTCGCACCTCCAACTCGACTAGTCGCACCTCTCTGACTGGTCGCACCAGTTCAAAATTTGCACTGTGAGAGCAGCTCTGACTAGTCGCACCTGCCCAACTAGTCGCACCTCCAACTCGACTAGTCGCACCTCCAGAAATGACCAAAATTGCTGCAAAATCGCCTTTCTTTGCTTCTCTTTGTGTCTTGCAAGTTTGCCAATGCATAATGAGGCCATGAAGAGGGCTTTTTGGTCTTTATAGGTCCACATTAAAAAAAAATTAAAACATCAAACCCACTTTCAAATGTTGCATGTTTTAACATTTAATTTAACACTGTTTTTTAAGTTGCACTTTGCCTGAAATTGATTTTTTGAGTGTTTTCACTTGGTTCTTTTTGCAGGTTGATTCTCTGATGGATTCTGAGGAGGAAACCAAGGTTGTTGCCGGCATTCTGAAGTTTTACGAAGATTTTCCTTATTTTTGCAAATTTCACATGACCTTGGGTTTAAAAACAGAGTTTTTAAATCCAAGGTAAAAATAAGTTGTAGCAGATGAAAAATATCAATAGAACATAATTACAAACCTCCTTCTAGCTTGCTGAAGACCATCAGACTTTTGACTCATGACCTGGCAATGATTTTGACCGAAACCCTAGACCTAGACTTGGAATTTCAAGACAAAAATGAAACAAGTCTGACACAAGTTTTTTCAAATGGTATGACCTGATTCCAGCAAAGCCAAGAAGGGAACAAGACCAGCTCCTCCATCAGTGTTATGGCATGCCTAACGGGATGCAAAACTGATGCTGATGAGACACCTACATATGCATATGCAAAGAGCTGTTGATCACCGATGGAGGGCTCAAGACCGACACTAACAGGTGCTACAATAGAGGATTATAAGAGGAGGTCGATGTGGTGATGGAGAATACATTTCAGCAGTTCGATATCTTGGCAGATTGATTTCCAGAGTAGCAATAGTCAGTTGCCGGAGAGAGAGCTAGAGATCGAAGCAGAGTGAGAGGGGCAGAGACAGTGAGGCTGGAGGAGGCATTCTAGATCCAACAAGTGCATTTGCAAGGAGGCAGAAGAGCCACAATGGAGGAGGCATTCTAGATCCAACAAGTGCATTTGCAAGGAGGCAGAAGAGCCACAATGAGGCTGATGCAGGGGCAACACAACAGTCTCTAAACGCAGGATCAATTTGCTAAGAGGGAGAGACTTTTTTAGTTCCAGATGTCGGGAAGGAGTGCCAGAGTGCCGGAGAAGCATCTTTGCAGTCAACATAAGGCATAATGACTTCATCAGAGACCAGTCTAAGGTTAGACATCCAATAGGTTGCGCAGAGTAGCGTAGAGGCCGACATAGAGGGTCGAAGGGCCGAATTTCTGAAGGGAAGCCGTGCCAGGAATTTTCCTGTGGGATGAGGAAAATTCCTCACCAGATTTTTGCTAGTATTTTTGTTTGTACGATTGGTGGATTTTGGCATCTAGTTGTACTCAGAATTTCTCACTGTTGCTTAGTAATAAAACCCTCAGTTGTTGCACCGGTTTTCCCAAGTTGGGTTTTTTTGAGGACTTTTGTCCAAAAATATTTGTGTTATTTTTATGAGTGTGCTAGCATTTCTTCCAACGTTTTATTCTTTCGCAGTTTTATTTGTGTAGATTGTAGTGTGATTTATTCAGTGTTTGTTGTACCAAACAACAAACAAATTGTTAAATTAATTTAATAATTATGAGAATAATTTCCAATTGCTGCAATAGGATTCCGGTTTGGAATTTTCACATGGTATCAAAGCGTAATTGATCAGTCAGAGAGCTCAAAGGTGAAAAGATAAGGTATTTTACTGTTCATTGTGGGCAACAGGCCAAAATTACCAAGTGAATCGCAATTTTTTTCCAAGAGGTTGAGTTACTTGTGGAGGTTCGATTTTTAAGAGTGGGGCAGAAAAATTTGATCCTACCAAATTGAGTGATTCCAAAGGCAGAGGGAGCAGCTTAGATTTTTTAGTTGAGCAGATCTCTAATTGAACACAGTGGTTTTTGCAGCAGTTCGCTAGAGTGGAGTCACTGTCGGGGTGGAAGAGAGAAGAGCACACATAGAGGGAAGTTTTTCCTCAGGGAATTTCTAGTCTTAAGAAGTTTGATTTTTCCTTGCAGATCGACAGTCATTGTGGACATATCTTCTCACTCTAGAAGGGAGTGCGAATAGCATAGCAACAACCGAGTAGAAGGACAAAGGAAGATTTTGGCAATTCATTGAGATGGCCACTGCTAGGCTTCGTGATCAGGACAGGTTGGATGGAGCTTCCAACTAATCATCTGGAAGGCAAGGATGTCCTTCCTTCTAGATGAATATGGCTTGAAATCCTATATTGATGCAGTGGTGGAAGTTCCAACAGATGCAGATCAACTAAAAGAGTGCAGCAAGGAGATGGCACGAGTGAAGCGGTTGATCATAGTCTCGCATCCTAGTCCGAGATCATAGAGTCTCGCATATAGCTGGCAAAGATACTGCGAAGCAGATGTGGGATGCTCTTGCCATGTTATAACAGGGTACTTACGAGCAGTAAAATATGTACCTCAAGGAGAAGTTGAGGTTGATCTAGATGCAGAAAGGGGAAGGCATAAACCCCTTCCTCAACAGGATTCAGGAGGTCCGAGACCGGTTGTCAGTTGTTGTGGCAATGCCTCAACCTACAAATCTAGTGAGATTGACACTCAATAGTGTCTTCGAGGACTGGCAAGTCTTTGTCCAAAGCCATATTGGGAAGAGACAAGTTATACTAGAGTGGGACATGATGTGGGTTTACTTGCAGCAGGAGGAATTCAGGCGAGCTCTTCTAAAGATCTCCATCAGTGGCAACAACAACAGACATAAGTAGGTGTTGGAGAAGGAGAATGTGGCCCTCATATCTAAAGGTCCCAGTCAAGGACAGGGGGAGCAAAGAAAGAAGAAGGACTTGTCAAATTTCAAGTGCTTTAGGTGTGGTGAGCTTCGTCACTACAGTAATCAATGTCCTCTCAGATAGAAGGACAAGGAGGAGAGGCAGGACTAGCATACATCCTCTGTAGAGATCGACAAGCTTTCCTCCAGGTTGGAGGAAGAATTCGCGATGTTTGTCAATATACCTCTAGGAGTGAGGTGGGGAGATTTGGTGTTGTAGCCCCAAAGTGATCATTTGGGTAGGATCCTTGAGGAGCACACCTCATGGATCAATACCTTGCTACAGGGGCCCACAATATTAGTTTTTGTTGACGCAGTCTGAGATCGAGTGACAGTTGCAGAGACTAGTAGCAGTTAGATGCTTAGGAATGCAGTGGAATGTTGGCAACAATGCATATGGCATAGTTCAAAGTCAACAACAATCACGATTCTGTAGAGACAGTGTAGAGGATAGTAGCAATCAAGACTCGGGAGACAGATGCATCATACTGAACATAGTTGATTCAGTATTTTGGATGCTTTTCAATTGCAGATGTTGCAGTTGCAACAACAATAGATGAGAGGGAGTTGTAGTGCAGAAGCAGTGTTGGCAGCAGTTCAACAAGGTCAACAACAACACAGATGCAGTGTAAATCAGAGTTGCACAATGGTTGGTATGGCCAGACATCAGCAGCATGACAAGAGATGATGCAAGATGATGTAGAGACATGGTGCTGCTACAGGGTGTGCAGTAGCATTAGAACGCATTCCTCGCTAAGAGGGAGTGTTAGTTTTTGTAGGATGTGTTCTAGCCACAAAATTTTGTTGAGAGTCTAGAATACATGAGATCTCCAAAATCTAGAAATTGTTTCTGGAAATTCCACCTAGAAATGACTTAGATTATTAACCAATTTTTAAATCTTTCCCAAGTCTAAACTTAGGGAATATGGTCAATTAATCAGTATAAATTAAGTCATGGCGAGAACGATGTAGAAACTCACACAGATTGATCTAGAGATTATCCTAGCCATCAATTTTGTTTTAATCTTTGCCGTTGCTACTCCAACAAAGGATTATAACTTATAAGAGGAGGTCGATGTGGTGATGGAGAATACACTTTAACAGTTCGATATCTTGGCAAATCGATTTCTAGAGTAGCAACAATCAGTTGCCGAAGAGAGAGCCAGAGATCGAATCAGTGAGAGGGGCAGAGACAGTGAGGCTGGAGGAGGCATTCCAGGTCTAGTAAGTGCATTTGTAGAAAGGTAGAAGAGCCACAGAGAGGCTGACGCAAGGGTAGCGCCATAGTCTCTAGAGGCAAGATCGATTTCTTGAGAGAGAGAGTCGTTTTCAGTTCCAGTGGACGAGAAGGAGTCCTAGAGTGCCAAAGAAGCATCTTTCTAGTCAACAGAAGGCAAAATGACTTCATCAAAGACCAGTCTGAGGCTAAAGGTCCATCAGGTTTCACAGAGGTTGATGTAGAGGGGTTTGAGGGTTGAATTTTTGAAGGCAAGTCATGCCAGGAATTTGCCTATGGGGTGAGGAAATTTCTTCACTAGTTTTTTGCCAGTATTTTTTGTTGTAGGATTACCAAATTTCGCATCCACTTGTACACAAAATTTCTCATTGTTGCTTAATAATAAAACCCTTAGCTGTTGCATCGGTTTTCTCAAGTTGGGTTTTTCCAGGGATGTTTGTCCAAAAATAATTGTGTTATTGTTATGTGTGCGCTAGCATTTCTTCCAACGTTTTATTCTTTTGCAATTTTGTTTGTGTATATTGTGATGTGATTTATTCAGTATTTTCCATAGCAAAAAACAAATAAATTGTTAAATTAATTTAACAATTAGGAGAATAATTTCCAGTTGTTGCAATAGGATTATGATTTGAAATTTTCTCAATGCCCATGGGAGAGTATTTTGTGGAATACCAGTGCTATGGGGTTGATTTCAGAGATGACATTACCTTCAAAATCTTCCGCCAATTGAAGGGAAGCAATAGGAACAAGGGACATAGTGGAGGAGGTTAAACGCATGGCACATTCCAATAGACTGTATCCTTGGTAATCCATTACTAGCAGCTATGGAACCGCATGGTTCATCAAGGTTAGATGATGGAAGATCATGTTACTTCATTTCTGTTCCACATCCTCTACAGGTCATCACACTCCCTTTTGTATCGACACCCAGGATTTCTACAATGGTACAAGTTATGCAAGAAATAGGGAAGTCTGAAAAAAGGCTTAAAGAGCTTAAAGATTTGAAATCATATCTATGGATTGATGAAAGATTGTAACAGGAAGATGTCATAAAAAATATACATGAACTAAAACATCAGCTAGAAACAGAATGTTGTGCATAAGAACCAAATGCCTTTTGGCATATGAAACACCATTTTTTGGAACTGCCATACAGGCCTGAGTATGCAAGAAATCCTTGTAAAAGCAGAGCAATCCCAATGAATGAAGAATTTGAAAACTTTGCCAAAAATAAATCTGGGATTTTGTTATAGAGAAGATTGATAATAGAATCCGGCAGCCCTTGGAACCACTGCGGGTTTTATGTAAATAAACACTCTAAGAAAATTAGAGGTGTACCAAGATTAGTTATAAAGTACAAGTCACTCAACAATGTTCTGGTTGGTGACGCTTATCTTATTCCTTGTAATGGGAGCCCGATAACAAGAATCGCAGAAGCAAAAACATTCTCCAAGTTTGACATGAAGTCGGGTTTTTGACAGATATCGGTAAGAGAAGAAGATCACTTCAAAATTGCATTTAGTTGCTCCTCTGGACATTATTAATGGAATGTGATGTCATTCAGACTTAAACATGCCCCTTCCAAATTCCAGAAAGCCATGGATCAAGTGTTTCAACCATATTTTGATTGGTTGATTATATATATATTGATAATGTCATATTTTTTTTAGAAACTCTAGAAGAACATTTTAAACATGTATATAAATTCAAGCAAACTTTTAAGAGTAGTGGATTAGTTTTGAGCAAGAAAAAGATGGAGATTTTGCAGACCAAGGTCAAATTTCTTGGGCGTGTAATAGAGAATGGCCAAATTACTCTCCAACAACACGCAGTGGCATTTGTAGACATATTCTCGGATGAAATCAAAGACAAGACCCAACTGCAGAGAATCTTTGGATTTGCCTGAACTATGTTTGTAACTTCTACAAATATTGTGCCCAAGAACGAAAGCTCCTAAATGAAATGTTGAAGAAGAACCTAGAGCCCTAAACTCAAGCACATAAAACTGCTGTCAAGAAAATCAAAGAAAAGGTAAGGATGCTCCCGGTATTGTATGTTTCAAATGAAAGTTTATTCAAAATTGTGGAATCAGATGCAAGTGATATAGGGTGGGGAGGCATCCTCAAACAAATTAAAGATGACCAAGAACAAATAATCTAGTTTGCTTCAGGGGTGTGGAATCTGACTGAAAGAAATTATTCCACAATTGGAAAGGAAGTAAGAGGCACATGGAATTGTATAGAGAAATTTGATATTCATCTAGTCAACAAGAAATTTCTCTTCAGAACACATGCCTCTACAATGACAATGAAGAAAGTTTTATCAAAATACATAAAGAACCGGGAGAATCAAAGTTTGCTAGATGGGAGGTCCTATTCTCTAACTTTGACTTTGAAATAGAAGACACCAAAGGCAACAATAATAGTATCTTGGATTTCCTCAACAAGGAAATATCCAAGTACAGGCCCACCTAATGGTCATAGTAACTGAATGGGATCCTACATCGAATCATGAAACTTTCAGAGAAATCCCAGATTCAATGAATTGGGATGTTTATTGTAACATTTGGAGACCAACCTGGAAACTAAGAAACACTCAGGTTCTTGATGGTAATATTCAACCACACAAAGATTTGAAACACCTGGTTCTAGAAAGGAAACTATATCCCAAATCAAGTAGGTGGATCCACGACATGATCTATGACCACTTTCATCACCAAGAAAATGTGGTAGAAGATGCTTTGACTAATCACTTCAAAGATATTGAATTGATTTGGAGGGATGAGCAAACTAGCATAGGATCATTCCATAAATATTTTGTAATCAACAAAACTAGAGATCCAAATCTCCACCCTAGACTCATGTGGCCACACCATGACCCTAGTTTCATATTCCCTGACTCAGTCTGTGAATTTTCCGGATATAGAAACTATGGTGGAATCTACTATGTAGAGATAAGCCAAATTATACCTATTACACCCTCATAGCATTTGGTGCATTGATGATTACCCAACTTCAACATCAACCAGACTGGCTAAAAGAATGGCAGACCTAGTTGAAGATCAACAAAACAACCATGGACCCAATCTATTTTCAATCAAAATCTAGGAAAGCATGTAATGAATGCATGGATTGTTTCCATCAACCAGATATAATAGTTGTAGATCTGAACATATTTTTAGATGATAGAATCTTGTCAGATCACATGGCCCGGCATCACCATTGGTGGTTTCTCACAAAAATAAAAACACGAAATGGTACTTGGAAAATGCATGATAGTCAGAAGAATATTTACAAAAGCATGGGACACCAATGGTATTTATGCCAGACAAATATTCCCAGACACAACATGCTAGGAACATGATCATTGTACTAAAATTGTTTCTGGTGGGATTTACATGGAAAAAACATCCACTGTGTACTTAAAGTAGTGTCTAGTCACCTGACTATGAGCATTACCGGTATCGTGGGATTTCGATAACATCTGCACGGTGTAAATAAAAGTATAAGTATAGGGGAATATCCTTACATATCCACTTTGTATACTTTTAGGACAATTCTTTGTACCAAAGAGTACTTTATTAGATGATTTCTCTGAGACTTGGAGCACTTCTCCGACTACCGGTGAGGATTGATCCACATCTTGAAGTATCTATGGAAAAGCATTTTATCAAAATCAGTAAGTACTGAAAGATGCTCGTAGTTTCCCCACTTACTATAAATAATGGGCGATGAGAGTCAAGAGGAACATCAAAGCCTTGAGAGATCACGATTTTGAGAGCATTTGAGGTTTAAGAGTCTAGAGTCGAAAGTTTGAGAAGCTTGCGCATTAGGACTTGTGAGCCTGGTGAGAACTTAAAGTGGTTGAACTTTCGTAGGAAAAGAGTCTTTGATTTTGACTACTATGGTTTGTAGACATAGTCTGCAACAAGCCAAAAAGCCTCCAGTTTCTAGCTTGTAATGAGCTAGTATAATTAGTAAATGCCTCTACAGTGAATATCTGGTTCGACCTGAGAGGTCTTTCGTAATATTGTATGCACTGATTTGAGATTTGAAAATTCAAATCACTCTCATCAAGTAAATCTTGAGTAAATGTGTATGTATTCACATAACCCAATTATAGGCGGAAGTTATTTTCCTAGGGAAAAAATAACAAGAACCACCGTCACGGAAGGAAACCCTTCAGATTTATGGTATCTTCCAAAATAGTGCGGCGAGTTCGAATCCATTGGAATGATGAAACTCATTTAAAAATATAAAGTGCAAAATCAGGGTCTCAATTTTCTTATTTAAAAAAAAATCAAAAACCAAACCAATGCCTCAATTGCTGGAATGACACAACCCATACTTAGGTGCACTATTAAAGCAATAATAAAAAAAACCACTCTTACGAATGATATTAATAATAATATTAAAGTCTATTAAATATGGTTAATAATATTAATATTTAAGATTTATTATTAGTATTAGGATTTATTAATGAGATTTAATATTTATCATGTTTAATAATATAATTTAATAATAAAGTTTTGTTTAAAAATGAAATTTTCAAATAAGAATTGAAATTTATTAATAATATTAATATTAAATTTAATAACATTAATTTAATTATTAATAATATTAATATTAAAATTTAGTAATTATTTATTAATAATTTTAATATTAAAATTTAGTAATTATTTATTAATAATATTAATACTAAAAATTATTATTAAAAATAAAATTTAATATTTGTTAACGGAATAAAGTGATAAAACCAGTTGGGGTGGACCATGATATAAAACCAACTAATAAGAGCTTTTGTCCATATAAACTGCGTGAACTAGATAACAAAACAAGAAATATAATGTAACGTAAAATAGCTTTGGTTTAAAAAAATGTAGCATAAAATAGTTTAATAGTTTGCAGTTAATAACATATATGATGTTTGAATTCAAGCTTCTGTGATTTAATTAGGTTAGTATTATCAATATCCCTATATGCATGTTTATTTTTGAATAGGGCTTCTAGAGTTTTAATTTAATTATCAATTATTATGAGGTGCATGGAAGGGATTTAACCTCCACAAAATATTCTAGAATATTCTTAGTAGTCGAAAATCAAAGGTTGAAATTTATGTCAAAAGTATTTATACTCCTTTTGAATCTCTATAGTAAAAGAGTGGTGAATCTTCATGGTTAGGAATCTTCTTGCTTATTCTTTTTAGAATCAACAATAACAACATAAATGTTTTTCTAAAATAGAAAGTAGTAATATAACCATTTTTAATGATTTCTTTTAATATTGGTACTGTGAGATGTCTCGTGAAGTAATGTGACATTTCTTTAGAGGATAAGAATATCTATGGTAAAAGAGTGGTGAATCTTCATGGTTTTAAATCTTCTTACTTATATTTTGAAATGTATATATATGTTTAACTGATATATTAAATCTTTTTAGAATCAACAATAATAACATAAATGTTTTTTAAAAGAAAGTAGTAATTAAATTATTTTTAAAGATTGATTTTGATATTGGTAATGTGAGATGTCTCATGAAGTAAGTGTTTCGATGTTTGTCAACATTTACTTTTGATATTGGTAATGTGAGATGTCTCATAAAGTAAGTGTTTCGATGTTTGTCAACATTTACTGCTAATATATCATTAAAAAAGAAGAGTAAGAACATCCACTTCACAAAGGAACTCATCGCTCGCATAACTTTACATGGCATGGACTTGCCAAATAAGATCTTTCTCATTGCTAACATTTTTTTTAAATATTAAATGTCAATTCAATGTTGATTACCAAAGGAATTGTGCATCTCCTTCATACTATGTTATAATATTGATAATTTATCTATGTTGTAATATTATTAATTTATTGATGTTTACCAAATAGGTATATTCATTTTTAGTTTCTATTATAATTGACATTATTTTTTAATTTAGCAATTATTTTATTTATACTTTAAATGGACACATGTCTAAAGTCATTGAGCATTACACATCTCCTTCACACCCAATTTTAGAATGCACCTCTCAACACAATGATTCTATAAATAATCCACACACGATATAGAAACCGGGGTTTCTTATATCTTGTAAGCAAAGCAATAGAATTTCATAGTCAAAAACCACTTACATATAAATAAATCACGTTGTTTTCTTCAAAAAAAAAAGATTTTCTCACTTGTATCCATACATGGGAGACTATAAATTGTTGACTTTAGAGACCTTTCTATATGAGAGAATATCGTTCCCCTCTATTTTTATGCATGTTGAATCTTGCTAAAGATTTTGAAGATTTTATAGTAATAAAATCTATTTTAATAGACTAAAAGATGGGAATACTTGATTGTTGTTTCTCCCCCTCTTTCATACACATATATAATATGTCTCATAACAAAGATAAGAAATAAAAGATTTTCTCACTTGTATCCATACATGGGAGACTATAAATTGTTGACTTTAGAGAACTTTTTATATGAGAGAAATATATTTCCCCTCTTTTTCTAATGCATGTTGAATCCTGCCAAAGATTTTGAAGATTTTATAGTAATAGAATCTATTCTAATAGGCTAAAAGATGGGAATACTTGATTGTTGTTTCTCCCCCCTTTCATACCCATATATAATATGTCTCATAACAAAGATAAGAAAGGTAGAACAACACAACACACTTTTCTCTACACAATAAAATCCTTAGCAAACACTAAAAAAAACAATATCACTCAATCGATCTTAGTGTTATTTAAATGATTTTTTTAATAGAATTATATATATTTCAAATATATTTTATTTTTCCCCGATTGGGGTGCTAGCAGGTTAATAGCGGTCATAGTACTATGTGATGGACATTCCCCGGATCCCAAGGAAATCCTCACCACCCTCCACATGCTTGTATCACATAGAGCGATGGCAGCATGTCTGGAAACAATCAATGCAAATAACGAAGGTGGCAAGGTTGGTTTAACACAGCATGCTCCCAACCTTTTCGATGTTCAATCTAGTAAGTTTTATGTTTGTGTATGGGCTCGACATAGGTTTGGAATCGAGCATCCCTGCAAGCTCTGGCAGAATTTCGTGGCTGCAATTTGTGGGGCTTTGATTCATTCACCGTAGGTTTAGGTCATCGATCTTGGGTATGTGCTCAGTCTTCTGACTTATTTCTCTATCATGACTCGCTCTTCCTGTCTAAGGGTTTCATGGGAGAAGGGATATCCATTGTATAAAATGGTATGGGAAATGTATCCTCTGAAAATGGCTATGGTCGTCTCTGAATTGCTTGAAGGTTGTGTCGTTTTCTATATTCTCGTGTTTGCGCCCTATGGAGTATTATTGGCTCGTATGGGTGTTTTGTTGATTGCCACATGCCACCTATGGTCTCTCTGGTTCTTTCACTAGCGCCCCAACCTCAATTTTCCTCTGGCATTTTATGGCTATGGCCCTCATATCCTCAGGTCTCTGCAAAGCATTAGTTTGGTTGTTAATCCTACCCTCAGTCATTCTGATTATTGTTGGACTTATGGTTCTGAGCATTGAGACGTCTACTTTTTAAGGCTCTGGGTCCACAATTGGGGCAACCATTGGGTAATGCATGGGTTGTGGTTCTCACCTTCGATTACCTTGATAGGTCCTCTCAGGTGTGACCCGAACAACACTCTACTCCGGGGTTGTGGCTCGTTTCGAGTTGGCATTCTGGGTATCAGTTTGTGGGTTTCAATTTGTTTTGTCTATGTCACCATCGCTGCATCATGGCCCGTGCCGCTTCTAGAAGAGGCTGGACCATTCGTGGCTCTCTTGGGCACGGAAAGAAGGCCAATTTGGCCATAACCTCCACACTCCCAACAAATCCACTAATAAATCTCGTGGACGCAAGTCCACCTTCAGGATCATTGATGAAGCAGCGACAACGTATCACACAGGTTCAGCCCTGGTTCGTCAGCTCATCGCCAAATGGGAAGCAGAATTAAATGGGACAACGAGACTATTGGACCTTGAATTAGATGATTGGCGTACCCTGGTGCCTGATCTGGGGCATTCTCAGGGTCGAGTTTCTCAGTATAAGCAAATTGTTCACTTGTATTGGTTGTTAAAGAGCTACCTGGTTAAAGCTCTGGAACACATCCCTCCAAGCTTGGCCATGACTGCTCAAGCTTTCCTAGACTATAGAAAATATTTTCAGCAACTCAAATTTGAGTTACAGTAGCACAACCACTGCCTTAGCTGTATCAAGAGACATATCCCATGCATTCTGCAATTTGAACTTCCCAAGTCAAGTGCAAAGGATCCGACTCCGGTTGACTCAATAGATGACGAGTAGTCTGGCATATCACCTCTCTTTTACTTATTAGTATATGTAACAATTTTTATTTTTTCTACACAAATCTGTAGATGTTAAGCAGTTTAACAACAATCAAACTTTTTTAGCATGGATGGATAAACTTATTTTATTTTGTTTTTGGACAGCTTATTATTATGTTAAGTAGCCAACAGACCTGGTTTCTCTCTGGGCAGGGTAAAGCCACCTAAATATTCAACATATAAATGTAACTTCCCTTTTTTTTAATGATAATGAAAAAAAAAGTCTCACCAAACTTATAATATATATTATATATATATAATATATAAAAAGCCACCTAAATATTCAACATATAAATGTAACTTCCCTTCTTTTTAATGATAATGAAAAAAAAAAGTCTCACCAAACTTATATATATATATATATATATATATATATATATATTAAAAAAATTATTTTATTTTTATCCTTTCAATAATTTAAAATATAAATAAAATTATATTTTAATTATAAATAAACAGTGATATTTCCACCGAATTAAAGAGTTATTGAATTTCAACTATCCCAATATCATTAAAATTGCAAATCAAATTACGTAAATCTGGCGTTGCGAATTTATGATTCTAGTGAAAAGGGATAACTTGAAACACATCAAAATGATTCGATATGGGGAGATGATTCGTGAGCGATTAGTTACTATTTCAGCCTACCAAAAAGCGAAAAGCAAAAAGAGGAGTGCGTGGGTTATGTATTCAAGAAAACAAAAAGGCTGTTAATATCAACTGTTCGATGTGGTTTGGTGGAAACCAAGATGAGCGTTCGATGTGGGCATGCGACTAGTATAATATCATCCCATTTGGGTTTGCATAACATCTTTATTTGGGCGAATGTGCTGCAACTGTCGGCACTTCTATTCACTCTATAATTTCCACTTTTGCATTTCCAAGAATTGGATATTTTCGGGCAATAGGGTGCTGAAATTGTGTGTTTACATTACTTTCATGATTTGCATCTCTGTAACTTAATTTTATATTTGAAATTGTGTGTTTACATTACTTTCATGATTTGCATCTCTGTAACTTAATTGAATATTTATCTGTGCAGATAATATGGTATTTCATACTCACACAGTATGTACTCTGTTACTATGAATTTCTGAGATAAGAATTTCCAATATGGTATTTCATACTCACACAGTATGTACTCTGTTACTATGAATTTCTGAGATAAGAATTTCCATCATCTCTGGATTTGCTACAACAAAATATATATTGTACTCTATTTTTTTCTCATACCATATCAATGCATAATCGTTATTTTTTGTTGGCGGCAGATAATGAGGTATGATTAGTTACATCCCATTTGGATGAATCAATAATTATTTTTTGTTGGCGGCAGATAATGAGGTATGATTAGTTACATCCCATTTGGATGAATCAATAATTATTTTCCATGATTTCAAGTGGGCATCTTAGTTTCAAAAGAGTTTTTGGTAGGAGTGTTTAGAGGATGCAGGACGTGTATTTCCTGATTTCATGTGCAATTTCGTTTCAGGAATTTTGGTTAGCCATATTCGTTATTTAGGAATATTTAGGGGAGATGGTATCTGCTTGTCATAAAAAAAAGGTCTATTCGAATAGCGTTTGTTTGTTCTTATCATTTATTCAGGCATTTCATCTCTTCCACTATGATTAGACATTAGATTCATGCATATTTGTAAATACAAATCTGGGCAGAACTGTGTATATGTTGTTATAAATAACTATTCAATGTGCCTTCTTTTTAGGTTCATACTTCATTTGATCTTTTAATTAGAATTCATACATATTTGTAAATACAAATGCGGCCAGAACTGTGTATATGTTGTTATAAATAACTATTCAGTGCACCTCCTTTTTAGGTTCATACTTCATTTGATCTTTTAATTGGAATGGGTTTTCTCTTTTACATGGAATGGGTTTTCTCTTTTACAGGTGATCCATCCTGAGGAAGAGGAAAAACTGGAGCTAATGCATTGAAAAGAATGGACTAGATTTTTTCTGTTCAATTAAAAACTGCCACATGGATAGACTAAATGACAACGGATGAGAGATGATGTTGAAGGCATTGAGGCAAGCTGGTTTGGGAAGGCAGAGTCGACATCGTCGCGGAGGATGGAATGGACATCATTGTTGGCTTTTGGGTGCTTGAAGCCCCGGCGGAACCAGGGAACCCCATCAGCTGCACGACTATGATCCTCGTCCGAGCTTCTGGGTTAGTACTGTGAAATTTTCTGGAACATTTCAGAGCTAGACAAGTCACATGTTCAAATCTTAGTCAAACAAAAATATTAGTCGAGCATGTTAATTTGTCATTGAATGCGTGAATTTGATAAGATAAAATGCAGTGGTTTTAAATTCACTCTGCAAATATATATAGTTTATGAACTGGTACAAGTCCCGGTCCACAACTTAGCTTCACAATGACAAGAAGCATAAGTAACCTAATTCTGTTGTACAGGTAACTAACTAGTTCTGTGCCTATATGCCCGAGTTGAATAGTTATTGTATTAGGGCCAACATTATGAAAGCATTGCTCATATTGCTCTTACTTTGATAGAATATCTATGGTGTGTTTCATTTTTTCACTATTTCACCAAACCAAATTGAATTAGTCCTTTTCATTTTTTCATGGCAACTGAACCAAATCAGAAAAAAGATTTATCTTACCTCTTAACGAACCTTGTGTGAAGATGAACCTAGGAAACCATCCATCCTTTCTGCTCTCTCGCCCCACTCCTCTCTCTCAATCTACGGCAACTATGTGGTAGAATGATTCATCAAATCATGACCTTGTTCTGATATCTCTACTTGCCATCCTCCAGGAAAACACTAGTTCAATGGTACTAATAACCCAGCTTCTAGCCCATGTCACTGGATTTATGTTTAGGAGGTTTGGTGAGAGGCCCTACCATCGGTAAAGACAATTTGCAGGCAGCCTCCTTATCCTCTGTATGAGGAGAGGATGACCAAGTTATAGAGCAATTCAATGGAAGCCAATTCACCCCACTAAAGAATTAGTGCGGCTAGCAGATTAGCTTAGATTGGATACGTGGCGCTCAGAGATCTGGACCATGGATGGTCTATCTACTCTCTATGTTGCCCTCTCGCCTTTCGAAACATTTCTGGTCGTGAATGAAGTAGGGGATAGAGCCCTACTTGCATGCAGTTTGTTGATAAATTACTCTTGAATCTTGAGATAGCTATGACTTGCAATTGACATTCTTCTGTAGTACTACAGATCTTAGAAGGGTCTACAACATCACATTTTCACATCCCGTGTTTCGGGGCTTCCGACATGTAGTGTCTTCGCATAGAGCACCTGGAAAGTCTGTACTCCATGAGCTTTATGTAGGATGATGATATGTGTGCCATATATGAATTGCTTAATGTGTGTGCTATCTATGAATCGTGTTAGGGGTAGATTATTTCAGTTTCAATGGTTGTTGGACTACATAAATTACACGGTCCAGGAAACCTCCTTGTTCCCTGAAATTGTCTAGTTTTCAAAAACTTTGGGTCGTTTAGTGAAATTGTCTAGTTTTCAAAAACTTTGGGCTGTTTAGTTTTAAAATGAAAGAATCCAAAGCAGTTGGTCTCGTCGAAGCAGTCTTACCCGAGCGATCTTATTGCTGCAATTGACCGTGTAATAGGCTTATTCTTACGACTTCTAAATCTCACAGGTTTTTCTTAGGATTTTTTAAAAATCTTTTGGAACTTTAATCATTATATCCAGACAAATTTTGGTCATTGATCAAAATTTGAGTAGAAACCGGTTAAGAATAATGATGAGATGACAAATAATAGCACAGATAAACAAGTTCCGAGATATTAGCAATTGAAACAAATGTTTAAATTTAATCAATGCAAATTCCTCCATGTCAATTTTGAGCAAAACAAAGCTGCGATGAAATCTTAAAGGCGGGCAAAATTTATTAAATATAAAATGATATAATGTTGACCAACGAATCAAATAACAAAATCTAAGAGCGGGGATATGATTAAAATTGTCACGGAGAAGGAAACGTTCATGCATGGAAAAGACTCTCGTTGAATCACATGATTATGTTGAACCTGGGGACCTTCATTAGCCAAGGAGGCATGTGCATGTCATAGTGTGTAAGTTTAGGTAGGAGGAAAAACTTGTAGATTGATACATTATTATAATTTATATTTTCTTTTTAAAAATGCTTTGCTAATTTCCTGGTGTTGGGGTTTTGTTGTTGAGATACTGTGTTGGAATTTTTAAAACTATGGTGGGCATAGATCCTTGAATTATGGGTTAGGAGGTCAGGGCAACGAGTTTGATGGATTTTATATGTACCATTGATCAATAACCTTTTGGTCAATTTTTGAAGTTAGTTTTCTTTTTACAACTTGAGATGGAGCCATCATTTCTCCAGTTTCACAACTAATTCTACATTAAAGTTTTGATTTGCATATGTATATTGATGTTGCATAAGTTGATTGAATTGTAAGTTTAAAGCAGTTTCAAGGGCCTCTCGTACAATATGTTAAGGTGTGTTTCAGTAAATTAATAGGTGAATATTTGTCAGCTTCTCCTCAAAATTGGACTGGTAGAACAAGGAAACTACTTAATTAGTATAAGCATTCCTCGGCATTTCCATTGCGATCACTTTGATGGAAATACTATAGAGTCCCCCTTCTTAAAATTTCTATGTTCTGGTATGCATATAAATATTTGTTTGTCTCTGCGTAATTGAAATGTTCACTCTTATAAAAACTAGAGGACATGGCCCTAAGATGTACAATGTGTATTTTATCTTCCCATGTTTAATCATGGCAAGCAAAGATGCATAATTGTAGTGCTACTTCCATCATTTTATTTCTATTTGTTTATGTGGCAAAATTTTGATTCTTTTATTAGAAAAACACTATATGAAAGCGAGAGGTAATGATTGTCAAGTTTTGTCAATTTTTATGACTTTTTATGTTTTTCAAATATGAAAATGAACTTAAAGATATTTTTGATGGGATTAAATGACTAATATAATGATCATGTTCGAGATGTGGGTTCAGTGTGACCAGACGGATTTCCATGGCACAGGCGTCGCGGAAGAGGTGCCGAAGAGGTGACTACAGACACTGAGAGAGTCTTATACACAGTCCAGCGAAACTTGGTGAGACTGACTCAACGGGCACCAATGGAGGTCGTAGAAGATCTACCAGAGGATATGCAACGTCGCGTGGTAGGAGTGCCATGCGACTGGGTTCGACTTTTTCGACGTGTGGCCAAAGCAGTGGTCACCTACTTGGCTGCTCATCCTGAGCCGGGTCATTAGATGTACTGGACATGATTATGGGCATTTTAGTCCCGATTTTGTATATTATTTTTGAAACACTTCATGTACACACAGGCGATTTTATGATATATATATATATAATATAATATATAATATATATATAAATAATATATAATTATATATATTATATGTTTATTTTTGATGTTTGATTTTATCTTGATGAATGAATGATATACCAATCTAAAGCTTGATTAACAATAGAATCTGCTAATGAATGATCAGATCGTGGAATGTGAAAATAAGTAATATAAACAAATGATTTTGCAACACCCTCACTCTCAAATATTGGTGATATAAATAAGGATCCTGAACCCGATAAATGTTATTCAATTGTGACACTACTAGTTGTGAATCAAGATAGGCTACCAACGAATCGATTCCATAAGAAATAGCTTCGGATAGTAAATTAATGTTGACAGTATACTCAACCATATTATTTGACGCATGACCAATACATACTCCCCTTGATACCATCAACTGATCAGTTGGATAATATATCACCCAAGCTGCGGAAGCGAGGTTCCGAGTGTGTCGACTAGCACCATTGGCGAACCCGAAATAGACCAAGTCATCCATCAGCACCTGCCAAAACAAATCAAAAAAGTATCAATATCACAAAAACTCCTGATAAGATATGTACAAAAATACAAAATATACAAAGAAGCCATTGCTCGGCCGTAACTTAGGAAAAGTACTTCTTGCGGTAGAGCCCATTTCGAGGCTCCGCCAACTTGTTCCCTTCAAAATCGACTAATTCATAAGCCCCTTTTCCTAAAACTCGTTTCACTATAAAGGGACCATACCACATAGACTTGAATTTTCCTGCCCCCAAGGTGTCTTTATCTTGGTCATAGACCTGGACAAGGTCGCCTTCAGAAAAGACTCGAGGACAGACAGCTTTATCGTACTGAGTTTTAACCCTTTTCTTATGAGCCTCATTGATTGTGGCAGCATCTCGATGCTACTCATCGAGATGTTCCAAATGAAGGAAGCACTCTCTGAGACTAGAGATCTCTGGAAGGAGCTCAACAGCTAGCTTAAGAGATGGAATTTCACATTCAACAAGAAAGATAGATTCCAGCCCGTAAACTAACTGAAAAGGTGTAAAACCAGTGGCAGTCTTTACCGAGGTTCGGTACGCCCAAAGAGCCGATACAACATGAGATGCAAATTGGAGCGATTTTTGTCAATTGTCCATTGCAAGATCATCTTGAAGGACTTATTCATGGCTTCTACTTGGCCATTGGCCTTATGATAATACAGAGACGAATGCTCCTGCCGAAATCCCAATTTAAGAGCCAAATCATACATTAGTTGGTTCTGGAAATGACTGCCATGGTCAGTGACAATCTCTCTCGAGATACTGAGCCGTGAAATAATTTGATTGAAGAAGAACAATGCCACTATTTCACTATCATTTTTATAAGTGGGCATGGCCTCAGTCCACTTCGTAAAGTAGTCTACGGCCACTATAATGTACTTGTGATTCACTGTTGAAGGCGGATTACAAGTAGTAAAGTCAATACCCCACTTTGTAAAAGGACCGATAGTGATAACAAGGAAAAGAGGAGCTAGATGCATGTGCATCTTCCGAGTATAGACTAGACAAGGGTGGCAACGTTTGACCACTTCAATACAATCTTTGAAAAGTGAAGGCCAAAAGTAGCCGGAACACAAGATTTTCTGGGTTGTAGCAAGCCCTGAAAGATGACCACCACAAGCTCCATTGTGACAATCATTAAGCACAGACTCTGCTTCCTCTAAGGTTAAACAACCCCTAAGGATTGAATCAACCCCTCAACGATATAATTTATCACCAATGATGACATAGTTCTTATCCAGGTGACGTAATTTTCAACATTCATCCTTAGAGGCAGCAACAGGGAACTTCGAAATGATATCTCCATACCAAGGATCTTCTGAAGAGATGAGGAACAAATGTTCATCGAGAAAACTTTCCTCATAAACAGTATCTTCTCCATAAGACAGCTTGGAAATTAATTCTGCAAAAACCAATGATTTCTTAGACTTGGCCAACAAGAACTCGAGATCAAATTCTTGTAAAATAAAAATCCATCAATTGTATTTGCGCCCAATCACTCGCCTACTGAGGACAAATTGGAAAGGATTGACTGCCGCTAAGACAACTTTTTTGCGTAGCAGAATATAATGGCGAAGCCGCTGGACAACATGGACTACTGCCAAGGCTCATTTCTCAACCAGAGAATAGCGTAGTCAGGGCCTACCAAGCCTCGACTCAAGTAGTAAATGACATGCTCCATGAGAGCATCATCTTCCTGAACCAGAACCATACCTATGGTTGATTTTGCAGCTGCAAGATATAGAAGGAAATCTCTACCATAATCCGGTGGACTCAAAAGCGGCGCAGAGATTAATGCCTACTTCAAGGCATCAAAAGATCGTTTCGTAAAGTTGTCCCATATTAATGGAACTCCTTTCCTGAACAAACGCATAAACACTTTAGTTATCTCAGCATAGTTCGCTATAAACCATCTTAAGAAATTTGCCTTCCCCTGAAGACTTTGAAGTTGTCGAATGGAAGATGGGGGAGGCAACTGAAATATTGCCTCCACCTTGAAGGGATCAACTCAAATCCCTTCAGATGACACAATGAACCCTAACAACCGACCAGCTGTAACCGTGAAAACGGATTTATTTGGATTCAATCGGATCTTTGTAAAATTGACATCTTTCAAAAACCAACTCAAGGTGACCAAGATGATCGATTCTCTTTCGAGAACGAGCAGGTAAATCATCCAAGTATGCTTCGATGACATGCTTGATATCATGGAAAGCGTATGACATGGCCCACTGAAACATTGCTTCAGCATTTTTAAGACCAAAAGGCATCTTTTTGTACGCAAAGGTACCCTAGGGACATATGAAAGTTGTCTTATGTTGGTCTTCTGGACGGATAGATATCTAATTATAACTGGAGAATCCATCCATGAAGGAAAAATTTTCATTACCCGCACATTCATCAATTATCTGATCAATAAACGATGTGGGGTAATTATCTTTCAGACAAGCTTTGTTCAAATCCCTGAAGTCAATGCATACATGGATCGTTCCTTATTTTTTATCAAACGGGACTAGATTAGAAACCCAATCCGTTAGAGGAATGGGGTATATGAAACTTGCCTTAAGCAGCGTTTCTACTTCAACTTTAATAGTTGCTTCTTTCCTAGGATTGACCGGCCGAAGCTTCTAACAGATCGGCTTAGTGTTTTCATATGTCTTGATCTCATGTTGAACAATGGATGGATCAATACCAGGCATTTCTTCATAAGACCAAGCAAATGTTGGAAATAATACTGAGAGGGGGGGTGAATCAGTATTATCACGTCAATAAAACTTTTTCGTTTCCATATTCAGATTCATATATGCTACTTCCACAACTTCTTATGATTCAGTTAGATGATCTTCAATGAGTGCATTAAAACATTATCAACCATATTATCAGTTAACAGATGCAGTAACATAGAATAGATCATCACACATAAGGCACACACATGAACACCATGATATAAGGGGGAAACCCAATGCGGGAGAAAACCACCTGCTGCAAGTCATCTCAATCTTCTTCTTAATAAGA